>JAWPHD010005355.1:20000-165403 GCA_037043455.1 Cyrtodaria siliqua | reverse complement strand
TATACTGAAAGTTTGATGAAGAAATATCAAGAAATGAGAAAGTTATAGCCAACTTTAAGTTTTCGTGAAGAAAAAAAAAGAAGAGTATTTAACCAATATAATGACCTTCAGTGTGACCTTGACCTTTATATTTTAATACGGTCATGTCGATGTTGTCATGATGAGTATATATTGAACGTTTCATGAAGAAATATCAAGAAATGAGAAAGTTAAGTTTTCGTGAAGAAAAAAAAGAGAGTATTTAATCCATATAATGACCTTCAGTGTGAACTTGACCTTTACATTTTATTATGGTCATGTTGACGTTGTCATGATGAGTATATATTGAAAGTTTGATGAAGAAATGAGAAATTGAATTGAATGTTGTTTAACGGCTCATCAACACAGTATAGGTTATTTAGAGCCGCCCCAGAGAGAGGGGAAGGATACATAGGAATCCGGGAACCAGCCCTACTCTTATTATCGAATAGATTCCTGTGGTTCTTTAACATGCTCGGAGGATAGACCGATACACGGGACTGCCCGGTTTACGACCCCATCCGACGGACGGCGCTAAGGGAAAGTGTCTTGCCCAAGAACACACCGATGGAATCAGTGGCACCACGGAGGATTGAACCCGGGGCCTCTGGTTACAAATCCGCCGCGCTACTGACTGCGCCATGCCAGCACTTCAGAAATGAGAAAGTTATAACGTTAAGTTTTCAGGAAGAACAAAATGAGTACTTAACCCATATAATGACCTTCAGTGTGACCTTGACCTTTATATTTTAGTATGGACATGTCGATGTTGTCATAATGAGTATATATTGAAAGTTTGATGAAGAAATATCAAGAAATGAGAAAGTTATAGTCAACGTTAAGTTTTCGTGACGGAATGACCGTCGGACGGACGGACGACAAAGTGATCCCTATGTATCGCATTTTTCTTCAAAAAGGCGACACAAAAATCTTATATTAAAATAATGTAGCCCTATTTGACAATGTATTTGTTGCAGACTTGAATAAGAGCTTGATTTTGCAACTATTCCAAACAGTTTTAGTGCCTTACTAGGTAATATAGTAGGATTATTCTTTTTCCCAATTTGTAGATTTCACACAAATTTTTCCCAATTCAAAGGCAAACTGAACATTTCATACTGGTCTTCTTCATTAAATACAATCCATGGATAATCGTCTTTCCACTTAAGTTAAATGAGCACTCAGCATGGTGCTCTTCATATTTTTATTCTTTTTACGTCTGCTATCCTCAGCAGATGAGAATGAGCGCTTCTGCCCGAACTTTGAGTGCTCAATATAGCGTAAAAAAGTTCATTCTCACCTCAGATCGACCTTCAACGTTTTATTTTTCAACCAGAAGTAAATAGAAGTGAGACAACTGTCACGTCAATGGAGAATAGAAAATATTGTTGTTATTTTCGTCTTTTAAATGTATTGTTTTTATTCTGGTTAGCATTTATGCAGCAAAAACAGTTGTTGTTTTTTTAATATCATGCACTAGTCAGAAATATTACTGGACAGTCGGTCCAGCATTACATTGAAATTTTTTACCCATCCGAACAAAAAGTCACCGGACCTGTCCGTCGGACGGGGACTTTTCGGAAAGTCTGAAGTTATGGCCAAGGTTAGGTTGCAGGTTAAAGTGTGACGGATGACAGACAAGAACAAAGTGATCCCTAAGTGACTGCCATGCTACGCAGCTCAAAATTGTGACGATGTCATAAAATGGACTTGAAATAACTTCTTTTTGACCTTTGACCTCCAAATGTGACCTTGACCTTAAAGCTACCGACCTGGATTTCATCTTGCTGTGGTGAACACTTGAGGCGGGTTATTTAAAAATCCGTCCATGCATGTCAGTTATTTACTGGACACAAAATATAGACACAAAAGCACTCCTTTTTGACATTTATGTGTGATCTATACCTTGAAGCCACCGACCTGAATTTTGCATGTGACACATCGTCTTGTTGTGGCAAGTTATTTGAAAATCCGTCCATTAATGTCAGAGTTATTTACCGGACACGAAAGCACTTCTTTTTGAACTTTGAACTCTAAGTGTGACCTTGACCTTGGAGCCACGGACCTGGATTTTAAACGTGACATGTCATCTTGTTGTGGTGAGCACTTGTGCCAAGTTATTTGAAAATCCGTCCATGAATGTCAGAGTTATTTACCGGACACGAAATATAGACACGAAAGCACTTCATTTTGACCTTTGACCTCAATGTGTGACCTTGAGCTTGAAGCCACGGACCTCGATTTTACGCGTGACACGTCGACTTGTTGTGGTGAGCACTTGTGCCAAGTTATTTGGAAATCTGTCCATGAATGTCATAGTTATTTACCGGGAAGTTTTACGACTAGGGGCATAACTTGAAATTAATGTTAAGAGTTATTGAACATGTGTAGCGACATTCCTTGGGGTAAGATGAAGATGTGCGTTAAGTTTAATGAACATAGCTCAAATACCTTTCAAGTTATGGCCAAAGTTAAATGGTAAAGGATGATGGACGACAGCGGACAAAGTAATCCCTTAGTGCCTGTCATGTTAGATGGAGGTGACAAAAATATGGATTTACCTCTTTGTCCCAAACTGTTGGTGGATTAAGATTAACGTCCGTCGCCCAGCCAACATATGAAGCCTGAGCCTTTGAGTAAACAGTCCCCAAATTTTCGAATGTCTTCTCCATAATACCAGAAACTCCTGCTGGCTTCTGATCTTCATCCTTTCCTTTTAACAACAATGGGAATTGGGTATCGATCTTCAAACCTGGAGGAAGGAGTGGCATCGTTTCACAAAGAGGAGCAGCCTGGTACTTCTTGAACATTGTGACTGTGTATCCTGATTTACGATGTAGTCTTCTGCATGTCGTGAATATCTGGATAAAATAAGATATTATTACAATATTGTGTTTTCTCTGAACATGCTGAGGCCAGAAAACAAGAGGCCCAAGAGGGCATGTGGACGCTCTACTCGTTAAAGATAAAGTTTGTGTATAAGGGGCCATAACTCTGTCAAAAACAAGGTTTGGAACTGATCATTCCTGCCACGTTTGAAATCTTGCCAAAGATTCAGGAGAACAAGTATGTACAAAGTTAGTGTATTAAAACCTTTAAAGGGCCATAACTCTGCCAAATTCATTCAACTGGAACACTGCAAAGATATGCACAACTAGGCTTGGTACTCATCATCCCTGAAAAGATTAGTTTAAATCCGGCCAAGGGATTAGGAGAACTAGCCTGGACAAAATTTGCGTATTAAAACCTTAAAAGGGCCATAACTCTGCCAAACTATCATTCAACCGGAACAGGGTGATGACATGCCCAACTAGGCTTGGTACTCATCATCCCCGCCAGGATTCGGTGAAATCCGGTCAGGAATTCAGAAGAGTCAAGTCTGGACAAAGTTTGTGTATTAAAACCTTTAAACGGCCATAACTCTGCCAAAAATATTTTAACCGCAACACGGTGATGATATGCACAACTAGACTCGGTACCAATCATCTCTAAAAAGTTTCAATGAAATCCGGCCAGGAGTTCAGGAGAACTAGTGCAGACAAAGTTTGTGTATTAAAACCTTTAACGGGCCATAACTCTGCCAAAACATTCAACCGGAACCCAGTGATGATATGTACAACTAGGCTTGGTCTGCAATCTTGTCTTGTCATGCCCTCAATGGTGTGATCTCGTTGCCAAGTCACTGAGTACCTTTTTTGTGGCTTTCTAGGCTATTGTTTTTCCTTGTTTTTTGTTTTTTTGTGTTTATATATATATACGAGCATCTTATATTGCCTTTTAATGCTGCCTTGTTGGTTAGAGAACAGTTCATGGTGAGGATTTCTTTATTTACAATGTCCCATATTATTGGGATGACAGTAGGGTAAGTGTCAGGTTTGGTGCACCCTAGAACCTGGTTTAAACCCCCAACAGCCTTTTTTGCCATTGACTGTTCAAAGGCGGTAGCCCTATGTAACACTACGGCCACGCCACTGTACTTAACCTAACAGTTTATAAATGTAACATAATTAGAGTTAAGGTACACCCCTGTTAATCCCTCTTAGAACTGAGATTACAATGGGAGTTTCCTAAATTGTCGGCTACCTCCACAGTTAATCATCTGAACACCTGTTATTGTTTATCTGCTCTAGCGGTTATTTATATCCTTCAGATATATGACCTGCATAGGTAACAGGTTAATTTATGGAATGATGTAGGTTATTGTAATTCGAACATGCGTCGTCCAGAATAGGCAATACCAGTAGAGAGAATGCGATGACGTAGCTTTGGAACAGTTCCAGGATCGTTAGCCGCATTCCAGATCCATACGTCATGGCTTATCTCAAAGTTTGAGATATTGCCAGCACATACCATTCTATTGACGTCATCACCTCCTGATTCGCCCATATGATGTTACCTCATTGTTATATTTGGGTAAGACGTTATGCATTTTACTTCCGATTTACCAAATTGGGTTATACCTTCTAACTTATTCTTAGAAATCCCTCCACCAGTTCTAGGAATTAATGAACTACATAGGAAGGTCTGTTTGCTCGACTGTATATAAGAGAGTAGGGAGTCGAGAGAGTAAAGGAGTGGAGAGTCAGTTTCAATAGTCAGTCGGTCTCAGGTATCCACAAGATGGATCCCTGCAGTCTAAGACAGGGTGTGGGATAAGTTTTAACTATACTATGGAAGCTAGTATAGTAGGGCAGTTGTTAAACGCTACATACTAATTGGAGGTTTTGGACATTTGAAAGTTTCTATATACTATTATACTTTGTGAATTTAAGACATTTAATAATAGGGACTATTTAAGTAAACAACAAATGGACGTACTGAAAAACCACTCTACGAAACGAATATGTATATACTGTACAGCTCACGCGAAACCCACACTTTACTCGATTCGCCGAGTTTGGTCGTATCGAGTGCCGCACGAATCTACGCCGAGTCAGTGTTTAGACTCTGCGAATCCACGCGGCGAAATTACGCCATTGTCGAGTCACTCGTTGTGATCACAATCCGAGTTACTCTGCGTAGAATCCAAATAACATAAGTGCACACCTGTGGTGACTGATAAATACAATGAATAAATTTCGAAACAAATACGTATTTCAAACTTTTAATGCATTTATTTAATCACAACTTGTGTTTGTTTCTGTTGTCCAAAAGTGATTTCTTCTTCAACCGACATAAATACCCATAATCCTTGGCCATGTATGTATCTTTTAACAAGGCAGCACTAACAACAGGTTTATGACTCGGAATTCTTTACAATTTTTTTCTGACTAAAGAACCCATTGATGTACATAAATAATAAACAGGAGAATAGTAAAAATGTGTTACAAATAACGAGTATTTAAGAATATAATTATAATTTCCAGTATAATAATTACTGATTGAATTTTATGTTCATTCGCTGCAAAACCGGTAATAGGAACCGCCATATAACTGTCGTGACCCAGTATACATAATCCGGGCATTCAAATTTTACCACATCCGTTTTTCCAAAACAAAAGTAAAATTGTCTTCTGCTTCGATTTTTTCTAAAATTATTGAGTAATTATGCATTAAAATGACTGCAATTAGAAAAAAGTTGCACCTTTTACCTGTGCAGTTTCGACTCTGAGTTTGTCTACGCGAAGTATCGTGGCTTTTCGTCTAGCTGATTCCCACGCCAAGTAGTTTTATCACCCGAACTCCGCGTAATTACGCGATTTGTACATTTCTCACTCGGCGTGAAAGAGTAAAGTGTGGGTTTCGCGTGAGCTGAACTGTATATATAACAGGATGTTCATAGCGTATTTTGAATGTGTAATTATTCGGACTTTTTTATATTTACCAATAAATTATGGAAATCACAACGCAAAGTCCGGACCTTGTTATTAAATGTACCAAGCACGGCATACGACCCCGTAGTGCTACACCTATTAATTGTCAACCCTTTTGTGTTTGTGATGTCTTAACTGGCATTTTATTCATCTTTAAAATTATTCTTTGTTTCTGTGTGTGTTTGTGGTTGACTGTCATCCTTGAATGCTACTTTCCCTGTTCGATTTTTATATCTACTTTGGTACTGATCATCCCTGCAAAGTTTCACTGAAATCCGGCCAAATGACGGTCCTATTGTCTTTACGAGGCAAAATACAGCAACTTTGAAATATATCAAGGGTCATAACCCCAGTGTTACTAATACGATTTGGTTGGTTTCCAAACTTGTCCAAGCTTTCATTGATATCAATAATCTGGTAAAGTTTGGGAAAGATTGTATGAAAAATAAAGGCCCTATCGTCTTAATGAGGCAACATATAGCATTTTTTAACTAAATCAAGGGCCATAACTCAACTGTTAATGGTCCGATCTGGCTGGTTTACAAACTTGTCTGAGCTTTCATTGATAGTAACAATCAAGTAAAGTTTGTTAAAGATCGGATGAAAAATGAAGGCCCTATCGTCTTAACAAGGCGAAATATAGCATTTTTAAATAAATCAAAGGCCATAACTCCTCTATTATTTGACCGATCTGGCTGGTTTTCGAACTTGTCCAAGCTTTCACTGATATTACCTAACAATCTGGTAAAGTTTGGTAAAGATCAGATGAAAAATGAAGGCCCTATCGTCTTAATGAGGCAAAATATAACATTTTTCATTAAATCAAGGGCTATAACTCCAGTGTTACTGATCCGATCTGGCTGGTTTTCGAACTTGTCCAAGCTTTACCTAACAATCTGGTAAAGTTTGGTAAAGATCAGATGAAAAATGAAGGCCCTATCGTCTTAATGAGGCAAAATATAAAAAAATTCATTAAATCAAGGGCTATAACTCCAGTGTTACTGATCCGATCTGGCTGGTTTTCGAACTTGTCCAAGCTTTCACTGATATTACCTAACAATCTGGTAAAGTTTAGTCAAGATTGGATGAAAAAGGAAGGCCCTCTCGTATTAACGTGATAAAAGTTAACAGACGGACGGAAGGACGACGCCCGACAACTCGCCATCCCATAAGCTCTGCTGGCCAAACTTTTTCCCCCACCAACCCAAACTTAAAAGAAAAGGTTAACGTAACGCATATTTCGGAGAAAGTAGGTCATAGTGATCTAGTTTTCGGGGTATGGTCAGTGCTTGATGAGAGGAAGGTGCTGTTAAAAATTGATGAAGATCAGACATGGTAGTACTGAGAAACAACACAAAAAATTAATAAAAAGGTTAATGTTACCCATATTTTGAAAAAAGTAGGTCACAGTGATCTAGTATTTGGGATATAGTCAGTGCTTGATGAGAGGAAGGTGCTGTTAAAATTTTATGAAGATCGGACATGGTAATGCTGAGATATAACAAAAACTTAATTCCCCACTGCCAAACTTAAACAAAAAGGTTAACGTAATGCATATTCTTGAGAAAGTAGGCCATAGTGACCTAGTTTTCAGGGTATGATCAGTGCTTGACAAGAGTAAGGTGTTGTTAAGATGTGATGAAAATCGGACATGGTAATGCTGAGATATAACAAAAGTTATTTCCCCACAACACCCCACTCCCAAACTTCAACAAAAAGGTAAAAACGTAACACATATTTTTCACCCGTCCAAACTTAAACAAAAATGTTAATGTAATGCATATTCTTGAGAAAGTAGGTCATAGTGACCTAAATTTCAGAGTATGGTCAGTGCTTGATGAGAGGAAGGTGGTTAAAATTTGATGAAGATCAGAAATGGTAATGCTGAGATAAAACACAAAAACTTAATTCCTCCTCCTCACCCAACACCCAAACTTAAACAAAAAGGTTAATGTAATGCATATTCTTGACAAAGTAGGTCATAGTGACCTAATTTTCAGGGAATGGTCAGTGCTTGATGAAAGGAAGGTGTTGTTAAAATTTGATGAAGATCGGACATGGTAATGCTGAGATATAAAGAAAACACAAAATGTGCTGCCGCCCGCCCGGTTTACGCCATGCAATCTATATAAGCCTCTTTTTTTTTTTAAAAATGTTTAAAAAAAATGTGATTTCGAGATATAGGGGGAACATGTATAAGCCAGAAATTGAAGATTCGGGTGTGCAAATATGCAAAAGATGTACATTTTGAAGATTCGGGTGTGCAAATATGCAAAAGATGTACATTTTAGATAAACTGTCTTCAAAACAAGAGGTCAATGAAGCTCTTGAAGCTCTACCGATAGGTTTTTGATTGCTAGATCAACATTTGTGTGAAGTTTCAAGAAAATCTGTCAAGTAGTTTCAGAGAAGTAGTCGCTACAAGTTTGTATTATTTAACTCTACATGTTTGCAAACAAAGATGGCTGCGGTAGCCATGTTTTAATGTTAATTGTCAACAGGAACCAAAATGATGTTATGCTGATCATTTTAGAAAAGTCCCATATCACATATCACTTATAGTTTTCAAGAAATTAGTCGCTACAAATTTGTTTTTTTAAAAATATATTTTTAGCCATGGTGACCATATTGAATTTTCCAGCCGACCTGAAATTTTGCTAGGATCAACTAGATATCAAGAGCAACATTCCTCAGTGCCCCAGATAAGCAGCGTATCCGCGTATTTTACGCTAAAATAGCCAAATACGCAATTATTTTTCTGGACATGCATATCTACCTATTTTCCTTTCACCATGTTCATTCAAAACTTATCATTTCCAAGCGTATAAGTTTCAAATGTATAAACATCTGGTTGAACAAAATTGACTGTGTCCATGTGTATTATTGGTAAAATCAACAGGTTAAAACTCGCACTGAGCAGTACAAATTGTTACTACACCAGTCTATTATTTGCATAGTCTGAGTTATCTGGATGCTTTCCCTGTTCACCGGGTTCATGGTAAAACTCGGGCGATTTCATATGCCCAGGTATGGGATGACAGCTTTTATATTTTTTACCTAAATTAAAGAAAAATAATAGGATTTTATTCTAATTTCTCATTGACTTAGACCACTTAGATTGAACACAACTTTTATCCGAGAAGATTCGGCATTTATAAATTAAATCCCAGCATTTTCATTTCTATAAAATTGCTATTTTTTGTTTTATTTTAACTGTTTTTAATTTATTCAAACTGTTTTTATCATCTTAAAATAGTTGGGAATCGCATATACCGTATAAGTTGGGACACCGTAAAGATTGGGACAACCTTGAATTTTAGAAAAATAATTATTTTTAGTTTTGGACACAT
The DNA here is from genome assembly GCA_037043455.1 of Cyrtodaria siliqua. Classification (NCBI taxonomy): domain Eukaryota; kingdom Metazoa; phylum Mollusca; class Bivalvia; order Adapedonta; family Hiatellidae; genus Cyrtodaria; species Cyrtodaria siliqua. The sequence goes on along the minus strand of JAWPHD010005355.1, from coordinate 156,222 downwards.
CACAATTTCATAAAAATTCCATAATTTTAATATAATTTAAATTGGGACAGTCAAATTTTGGCAAACAAATGATCAAATTTAATGTGCTTAATGCATCGGTAATTCCTGTAATTAAACAAAAGAAAAAGAAAAAAATATTAAAAAAATATATATATATATTAAAACAAAATATATTAAAAAAAAAAAAATTGAAACATTTTTTTTTTGTATTATTTGTTGAAAAAAACATATTTTAAGTTTTCCTGAAAAAATGTATATATATTTTTTTTTAATTTTTTTTTTTAGTTCCCAGCACCGATACAGCAACCTGTGGGTAGTACCTGTAGTTTGTATAAGTTTGTTAAATCATTATTTCATAAAGCATTTATAAATCATTACCTTATAACTACATGCTGAGGCTTAATTTATGTTATTTAATCCACACAAAGTCAGTTCAAGCATATATCCATGGTTCATGCAACACTGATTTTACACACACAATAAACAGCTGATAAGACACAATAAAACAGCTGATTGCAAGGTAATTCCTCCCTTTAGGCTATTTCAGAAATTCGTATTTTCTGTCAATAGGAAGGTGTTAACTACTGGCTGGCTGGTTTATTATTGGTTTATTATGCAAATATATATATATAAAACACTATTTTGAAAGAAATTTTCTGATTCAGGTTGTCAGTGATTTAATATTTATAATAAGTCGAAATAAACATGATAAAGCCATATTTAGACACCATTGCAAAGATACCAACGTGAAAGATATAGGCTAAGGTTTTTATACTGACCGTGTCTTACCGAAGCATTGTGGTGTAGTGGTTATAGTGTCTGCCTTGCATTCGGGAGGTCGTGGGTTCGAGTCCCCTGACCGCGTCATACCAAAGACTTTAAAAATGGAGTAGTTACTTGTAACCCATGCCTGACAAGCAAATAATGGGTAGTACTACGTCTGGTCAAAAACCGTCTGGTCAACCCGGTGTCAGAATAATGTGTCTGGGTGGGGTATCACGTACTACGGCGTGGTATTCCAGTGTGGCAGCACTATATCTGCTTCAAGTAGACTGTAGATAGATACATAGCACTACACACAATCACTCACGCAATAGTCCAGACATAATGCCGAGCCAACGGGGGATTCTTCCCGGGGGCTCATATGGTAGAGGGACTTTAAACCTTAGAAATCATCATCATCATCTGACCGTGTCACGTACTACGGTGTGGTATTCCAGTGTGGCAGCACTATATCTGCTTCAAGTAGACTGTAGATAGATACATAGCACTACACACAATCACTCACGCAATAGTCCAGACATAATGCCGAGCCAACGGGGGATTCTTCCCGGGGGCTCATATGGTAGAGGGACTTTAAACCTTAGAAATCATCATCATCTGACCGTGTCATACGAAAGACTTTAAAAATGGAGTAGTTACTTGTAACCCATGCCTGACAATCAACCCGGTCAGAATAATGTGTCTGGGTGGGGTATCATGTACTATGGCATGGTATTCCAGTGTGGCAGCACTATATCTGCTTCAAGTAGACTGTAGATAGATACATAGCACTACACACAATCACTCGCACAATAGTCCAGACATAATGCCGAGTCAACGGGGGATTCTTATATGGTAGAGGGACTTTAAACCTTAGAAATCATCATCATCATCTGCACTGGATTCAGCTATGAGCTGGTCTTATCTTCAACTTTCGCAGAATACCCTGGATTGCAAACAGGGTATCTTTGTTAGTCCTAGATAGATCTTTTATTCGTCTTCAACTAATGGAGAATAACTCTGCTTCAATACAGAGGATTTTCCGTTATTGTAGATAATCTGCTACACTAGTTTCTCAGGGGCATTAGGTTTATAGCTTCATATTATAAAAATAAAAATAGTATTTTTAATCTTATTTAAAGGGGTTGATGCATTATTTTCAAACACAGTTTATCTAAAAGGGCTCTAAAAAACTTGAAAAAAGCTGAAGGAATTATCAAAATGCCATGAAAAATAAACGAGATATGACCTATTGAAAATTTGCGAAGAACATAAATGGAGGCGGCCATCTTTGAACGATGACGTCATCGCGCCGTTTTACCATATATGGCATGTCCATAAAATGTATTTTAAAGCAAAAAAAATCACTGCAAATGAAAAATAATACTTAAATGTATACATTTTACATCTTTATATTTATTTTTAATCAATTTGCAGTGGTTTTCTTTGCTTTAAAATACATTTTGTCAATATGCCATATATGGTAAAACGGCGCGATGACGTCATCGTTCAAAGATGGCCGCCTCCATTTATGTTCTTTGCAAATTTTCAATAGGTCATATCTCGTTTATTTTTCATGGCATTTTGATAATTCCTTCAGCTTTTTTCAAGTTTTTTAGAGCCCTTTAAAATATTTGGAAATAGTGCATCAACCCCTTTAAATTGTTTGGTATTTCACAAGGGTGCTCGTTTAAGCATGCCGAGGTAGTTGTATTATATACCAAACTAACTTCAGTGTATACGAGTTGCACTGCAGTTTAAACCAAATTAAGTCCTTATAATATCTTTTGGGACACTAAAAAAAATAATTATTTTTTGAAAAGGTATAATTTGGGACATCAATTTTTGTAATTATATTGTCCCAAATTACAGGGTAAATACGGTAATAAAAGGTATGACAATTTTCATTCATTTAGAACGCTAAATATAAGACTTAACTGTTACAATAGGAACGTCGGTGGTTCTACCCAGGTGCCCGCCCGTGCACGAAAATTGCCCGGAGGGGCACCTGGGGTCTTCCTCCACCAGTGGAAGCTGGAAAGTCACTATATGACCTTAGCTGTTGGTGCGACTATAAAATCCAATTCAATTCAATTAACTGTTACAATCGTCCTAACGTTGCGGCAGATCTCACATAATCAAACCGGGTTTTACCACTAACCATAAATAAAATTCAAGCTTTTTCGGGATAAATCACGCGCTAAAACGTCATCGCGTGGAACGAAAAACCCTCCGGTAGAACCAACTGGCTCAATTCTGAGCTTTTTCACGCAATTTCGTAAGGAGGATAGTTGAGGATTGTCTTGTCTGAAGCCGTTCTGCAGGCTGAATTAAATAAAACACCTGTAAATAATGGCAACAAGGTAACCGACAAGACTACCCAACTTGTCCATGGTAAGAAGTTCATGAGGTTGGTACAGAACAAGAGGTCAATGACCTTGAAGCTCTACTGATACCAGTATACTTTTTTCACAATTATATCCAAAAAATTCACAATCTGAAAAAAAAAAAAAAAAAAAAAAAAAACAGGCAGTATGGATACTAGTCTTAAGATAAGCTGGTGTCAAAACTAGTCTGTATTTACCAAAAACAAAACTTTAAACCAAGGGATATTAAACGGTGAAAATAAAAGTGAAAAAATAGTCTTTTTCTTTTGTTATAATATTTCACAATTTTCACAATTTCTAGAAAAATGCCGCTATTTTCCACAGTGGCACAGGCACAGGCTGCATTCACAAAACACATAAAAAAACACTGGATAGATTTTGATAGTTAGATCAGCATTCCTGTAAAGTTTCATAAATTCTGTCCAGTAGTTTCAGAGGAGTAGTCGCTACAAGTTTGAAGTTTTTGCTATATAACTCTAGGGTAAACAAAGATGGCCACTGGCAGCCATGTTTAAAGTCGAATAAAAATAATTTTCGACAAGGATCAACATCTAACCAATAAATTTGTGTTCCTTAAAGAACCAATTAAAATCCAGTTAACATACAATATATTACCAAATCAAGACCAAATGTCAACTATCAATTAATAAGCCACACAACTCATTTCCACAGCTTAATTATGTCCTGGCATATTCATAAACAAAGATCAAAGATAAACATACAATTAGGTGTCACTAAGTATTAACACTTGAGAGTAATTAAGTACTCTAAATATAATTGCAGAGAAACAGATAACTTTTGCATCAATTGGGTAAATACCCACTGTTTTTTTAAAAAATGGGTATTGGGTATTTTTATTCTACCCGGATGTTTTCATTTGAGTATTTCCTTGAAAAATTAACTTACAACAAACAAAACACATACTCAAACATGTTTTATCACTTTTATCATTATGTTGTGTGCATACTGTCATATGCATAGATACAGGTTTAAAAAAAAAAGTCTTATATTCTATTAAATACTGTATTTAATAGAATATAAGATTTTTTTATTGATTTTTTAAACTGGTATCTGTGTTAATAGAATATAAGCCTTTTTTTTTTTTTAAACTTGTATCTGTGGTCATATGTTAACTGTAACACATGCCTTGTGAATCGTAGACAACATTAAAAAGAACGTCGTCTAACATTATTTTTGAAATTTGTTTTGCCTCCGTTGACTTACTGTGGTCAAAATAGTTACTAAATGTATTTATTTGTGATTTTTTTGCGGTGTTTTTATCCGTCCGCGTTTGTTTACATTCGCCGACATTTTTAACCGACGCTTGATTTAGATCGCCGAGCGCCTACACGATATAAAACGGGTACAGGCAAAAATGAGTCAATCGCGCACAATTTAAACTGAATTTCGGTACCAGTCTGTTCACTCGGCAGTTTCGGTCTTTTACCTATATTAGATTTTTTTTCGAGATATTGTGAGAACTCTGGGCAAATACGCGAGCGATCAAAATGAAAAATTGCAAAATACGCTAGCAAATTGCGAGGAATTGCGTATCAGGCATTTCTTTTGCGTTATGATACGCATGGTTTTGTATTTATATTGCTTTTTCTACCATTTTATTTGCGTAATACGCAAATACGCACATTATCTGGAGCTCTGTAATTGTCAGGAAATGCTCAAGCCAACCTTCTTGAGAATAGATAAATCATAATAGTATTGATAACAATATATACAAACAGGTGTTTCCTGTGAAAAACTATTTGTTCACAATAATCCACTACAGCAGATGTCCTAAACAATATTTAAATTTCAGAAGTTCATATTATGTACTGGTAAATAACTTTTTGTTAAAAATAACTTACTGCAACTGACCCATAGTGTATGCATATAACAAATCCCCATATTTCACAAGCATAATTTAGTATAGAGCTAATGAAGGCATCAAATAGCTGACATATTGTACTAGGTTTCAGTGAATAGTTACGTATATTATGATGTTATTAATTAAGTGGTTTCATATTGGCCAAGTTATTGGTCCAAGGACTGTCATATTGGCCTAATGCCGAAGGCCAATATGACAGTCCGAGGACCAATAACTCGGACAATGTGAAAACACTTAATTAATGACAATTTTATTAATTAACAGCCACTACAGAATAATTTGTTTAAATCCAATTATTTTGACATACTTTGCGTTTATTTATAGTAGCGTTAATTTCATTTATATGTCAAAAAGCGAGCGTGAATGACGTTACTTAACGTGAATGACGTCACTTAAATCTCGTATTGGTGAGTTTCTTCAATTTGGCCGACTTCCGGTTCATATTGGCCGAGTTTGCATCGTATTGTGTGTAGAGTTTCTAGTAAAACAAGGCTAATATAGTTAAGTTAATTACTAATAACAAGTACAGGGGTCACGCGATTAGGCGAAGTCGCTAAAAACTTCGCTTTAATTTGGCCGACTTCGCTTTTTATTCATGTGGGGCGAAATTTGAGTCTCCGTCATTTTCGGCAAATTCGGGTCAATTTCAGCAATTTCAAATGTGATTAACCTCATAATAAACAAAAGCCTCTAAAATACAAAATCAGCGTGTGTATCACACGTACCTTATTCAATCCTATTACCATTAAATAACAACCCGACTCTTATCTAATCAGGGCAATAGCCTACTTATCGATCATTATCGGTTTGCCTGAGGCGAGATGTAAATATTAACCGCCATGTTTGCTCGTTAGGCGATCACGTGATTCATGATTAGATCATGTGGGGAATCATGTGCGCATTCTATTTAAGTAAACCAGTCAAAGCTGTCGTATTTTTTCCTTTGGTGATAATTAAAAATCGTACTACAAAATACTGCGCAAGGGCGCGGTTATGATTATGATTGACAACGAGGTACTTTGAAAAATCTCCTGCGATAAATAAATTTAAAAGAATGTATACAAATTATCGATCTCTCTCAGAGTCCATTACATTGACGTATGCAGTGATAATAATGGCTCTTATAACATCAATGAAGCGAGTGACTATCGTCTTAAAGAGGCAAAATATAGCAATTTTAACTAAACAAGGGCCATAACTCCGCTGTTAATGGTCCGATCTGGCTGTTTTTCAGACTTGTCCAAGCTTTCATTGACATTAACAATCTGGTAAAGGTTGGTAAGGATCGGATGAAAAATAAAGGCCCTATCGTCTTAACGAGGCAAAATATGGCATTTTTAACTAAATCAAGGGCCATAACTCCCTTGTTACTAGTCCGATCTGGCTGGTTTTTGAACTTGTCCAAGCTTTCATTGATATTAACAATATGGGAAAGATTGGTAAAGATAGGATGAAAAATGAAGGCCCTATCGTCTTAACGAGACAAATTATAGCAATATAGCATTTTTAACTAAATCAAGGGCCATAACTCTTAACGAGACAAAAGTTAACGACGGACGGATGGACGACGGACAACTCGCCATCCCATAAACTCTGCTGGCTCTGCTGGCCCTTGAGCTAAAAATCAAAAAAAATATATAATTAAAAATTTAAAAAAAGAAAAAAATAATAAAAGAAAAATCTGGTAAAGTTTGGTAAAGATCAGATGAAAAATGAAGGCCCTATCGTCTTAAAGAGGCAAAATGTAGCATTTTTAACTAAATCAAGGGCCATGACTGTTGTTACTGGTCCGATCTGGCTGGTTTTCGAACTTGTCCGAGCTTTCATTGATATTAACAATATGGGAAAGATTGGTAAAGATAGGATGAAAAATGAAGGCCCTATCGTCTTAACGAGACAAATTATAGCAATATAGCATTTTTAACTAAATCAAGGGCCATAACTCTTAACGAGACAAAAGTAAACGACGGACGGATGGACGACGGACAACTCGCCATCCCATAAACTCTGCTGGCTCTGCTGGCCCTTGAGCTAAAAATCAAAAAAAATATATAATTAAAAATTTAAAAAAAGAAAAAAATAATAAAAGAAAAAAAGAAAAATCTGGTAAAGTTTGGTAAAGATCAGATGAAAAATGAAGGCCCTATCGTCTTAAAGAGGCAAAATGTAGCATTTTTAACTAAATCAAGGGCCATGACTGTTGTTACTGGTCCGATCTGGCAGGTTTTCGAACTTGTCCGAGCTTTCATTGATATTAACAATCTGTTAAAGTTTGGTAAAGATCGGATGAAAAATGAAGTCCCTATCGTCTTAAAGAGGTAAAAGTTAACAGACGACAGACGGACGATGGACTTAGCCAGTAGAGCTAAAAATCATCAGCTCCAAAAAGTAAAGTAGGTCATGGTCATAGATGAAATCTGTGCATCCAAAAAAATGCACTACCCAAGACAGAACTATGTCAAAATAGAACATTTTGTCTTCCAAAGATTAAGTTATAAATTAGGCTTAAAACATCTGGTGCATAATTATAGTTCATGAAAAAGTGATGTAAATGTAGCAATTAAAATTATCTGCCCTCTGCTTGGATGGTGAAGGTCACATCCATATTTACTTTGTCACGTTGCAATGTACCGTACACTCAAGATACAATTATAAGTAAAGTTTGAAAGATCTTAACGCATACAGTTTGTGAAAAAGTGACCTAAACGCCAAAGTTGAAGGTAAAAATTATGCTTTGTCACGTTGTGATGTACGAGGGGCATTCAATATATTCTGTCACTAATGCGTTTCCGTAGAAACCGCCTTACATTATCGCACTGAAAACTTGTGCATTTGAAGGCGATTTCACTAACTACGTACATGTAAAATAGCGGTTTAATCCGATAACAATTGACGGAGATATCCATGGTTTAATTACGCGCACTCATGTATAGTGGCTTTATTTCAATGCTATCATGAAAAGTGAAGAAAACAATTGAAATTAGGGCTTACATTAAAACCAGGGTTGCTTTAAAAGTACCTGCAAAAGAGATTTATGCTGAACTGTGCCGTGTACATGGCAGTTCTGCCGTGACATTGAGAACGGTTTTCGTTGGGCTAAGACATTTAAAAGGGGTAAACTTAATTAGCATTAAAGACCGTACCCATCCTGGCAGGCCTGCTGTTGCAGCAACAAAGGAGAACATTGATGCTGTGAAGGCCATGGTAGACGAAGATGGGCGGTATACAGTTTCTAAGATAGCTAATAGTCTTGGCATCTCAGAAGGCACAACTCATCACATTTTGACCAACTGTTTGAAATTAAAGAAGCTTTGTGCTAGATGGGTCCCTCATTTGTTGTCAACTGTACAAAAGGCCAAATGCTTAAAATGTGCTAAAAATGTGCTAAAAATCTTCTTAAAAAATATGAAAATTGTCATCCTAAAAATAATTCTGAGTTGCTCACTGGAGATGAAACGTGGGTGTTCTATTTTGAGCCCCAGCGGCGGATAAACAATAAACAATGGTTGGGTAAAAATCAGGAAAAACCAGTTATTGCAAAACGAACAAAAATCGCTAAAAAGGTTTTGTATGCAATTTTCTTTAATTCGAGTGGCCCTGTGGTACAAATTCCATGCAAACAGTGAAAAATCGTCACGGCCAAATTTTACAAGGACAAAGTTCTCAAAGCAGTCAAAAATAATTACAAGAAAAAACGCCCAAGTAAAGTTTTGAATGGCATCCAGCTGATTCATGACAATGCCTCAGCTCACAAAGCTAAAACTGTGCAGTCTTTCTTGGAGCAAGAAAAAGTGGTACAGCTTGAACACCCACCTTATTCTCTCAACCTTAGTCTCTGTGACTTTTTCCTATTCCCTTTGCTGAAGAAAAACCTCTCTGGTAGACGCTATGCTTCCAGAAGTGCTCTTGGTGCCGGAATATTTCAGTGTCTCAACAGTATACCAAGGGGAGACTACTTTGCTGCGTTTACGTCATGGATAGCGCTACTCCAAAAGTGTGTATCTGTTCAGGGGGAATACTTTGAAGGATTGTAATAAGAAGTTTTTATATTTCCAGTATCCGTTAGAACCCTAATACCAGTGATAGAATATATATATATTTTTTTTTTTTCAGCTACCAATAATGGTAAGCCCATTTATTTTCCCTGTCAATGAGTGTGTTGTAGGTCGGGGAACCATCCCACCGCACACTTTACAAATATAAATATAAACCTATTTTACAACACACTCATTATAGACAAATACTTTCATTCAATAGGTAAACAAAACAACAGGTTACTGTCTTATAATATGTTGAAATCTACCTTATCTAGTTTACTTTATATTTAAAAAGAAGATAATAAATCACTTTAAATATTTTGGTTGGATGCACGCATGTGTAAAGTTTGACCAGGTAAAAATATGAGGTTAACAATTTTTTGAAGTATGAACAGTTCTCAAGTAGAAATCTCCATAATTTGCATTATCCTCTCTGTGATTTAAATAATACAAAAATGTTTGACCATTGACCAGTGTTCCTCAAACATGTTCAGTTCATTGTTCTTAAGAGCTATTTTTTTATTACCGTATTTACTCTATCAGTTCGGACGGGATAAAATAAAATAAAAATTGGTGTCCGGAAATATAACTTTCCAAAATTAATTCATATTTGCCAATGTCCGAATATTTTGAGAGGGAACGGTAAATTAACATTCTACAGTAAGTATTTTTAATTGTGATGTTCGGGGCAATCTCACCTTCGTTGTTTACGGTAATTACGAAAATCCATCCATTAATTATCACTTATTGGTAATTATTCGGCTATTCTATAAACTGTCTAAAATTACGGTACTCAACTTGGGCAAACTGTAAAACCTGTGAAATCAGTACACCGAGACACACTTTACACGCGGGTAGAGTTAGTTATGCGGTGAGTGAGCGGTACACTGTTTGATCTGTGGAACTGTCACGTTCTAGTCACAAGTGTAGGTATATGCTGGCTAGTGCGGACTGTGTAATAGTATACTGTGCTATATGCGATTCGATCCACAACAGTGAACTAATAAAAAATATGTAAACAATGAACTAATGAACAATTATGACATTTAGTTTATTATATTAAATTATTATATTTTGTTTGAAATGTAGCAATGAACTTTATTGAATAATGAGACAATGCAATTTTTAAACATGTTGATTATTTTATTACAAAATAAAAACATATAAGGTATCGCAGAAAATAAATTAAAATTATAAAATAGTCGTGTTCTTTGTCCATTTAATTGCACCATCATGTTATTCCTCAAATCGAAGCTAAAAAACAAAGCATGCCATGCTTATAGTATGAAATAAAAAATAGTAGTTGTACAGACACCAAATCGCACAGCACTTTACCTGTGTGAGCGAGTCCGTATTATTTTTGCTGATAATGGAATGGCCCACTAGCTACTACAGCGACAACACAAAACATCCCGTAACACCTACATTGGAATGGTTTTACCTGGTTTAAACAATTGTTTCAACACGCGCCTGACCGATTACACAGAATTTATATGGATGTATGTTTATAGCATGGGTCAGTAATAATGTAACTGTTTCAAAATGGCTCGTTAATAACAGTAAAAAATCACAATCAAAAACTTTTTATTTAATTGCATCAAACAAGTTACAATTAAATTCATTGAAGTATATTCTGCTGCCTCTGTTGGTAATTATCGAGATGCAATCAGCAATTAGAAGAAGTCGTTGATCGTAATTTTAACTCGTCATTTTCGGCGAATAGTTCATCTTTTCCCGCTGTCCGAATGTATAAAACCATCAAAACTATTGAAATAAGATTAATTTCTTAATATGTCCGAACACTAGTTTTATTATCTCCTTCAATTGATTAGGTGTCCGGAATTAATGAGTGTCCGGACTCATTGAGTAAATACGGTAGTTTCATACATAAATGTTAAGCTTTTCTGTAAGTTATCAAATGATAATTTTTCTATAAGCAAAGTTTTAAAGGTCTAATGCATACAGTTTGTGCGAAATTAACCTCAACGCATAAGTTGAAGGAAAAATTATTAAGTTATCCGCCCTTTGCTTGGACGGTCAAGGTCACTCCCACATTTGCTTTGTCATGTTGCGATGTACCACTCAAGATACAACTATAAGCAAAGTTTTAACGTTCTAATGCATACAGCTTGTGAAAAAATGATCTAAACGCAAAAGTTGAACCTAAAAATTATTAAGATATCTGCCCTTTGCTTGGAGAGTCAAGGTCACTTCCACATTTGCTTTGTCACGCTGCGATGTACCACCCAAGATACAACTATAAGCAAAGTTTTAAAGATCTAGTGCATACAGTTTGTGAAAAAATGATCTAAACGCAAAAGTTGAACCTAAAAGTTATTAAGTTATCTGCCCTTTGCTTGGAGGGTCAAGGTCACTTGCGTATTTGCTTTGTCACGTTGCGATGTACCACCCAAGATACAACTATAAGCAAAGTTTGAAAGGTCTAGTGCATAAAGTTTGTGAGAAAATGACCTAAATGCAAAACTTGAATGTCGACGCCGTTTGCCGCCGCTGCCAGAAAAGCAACACCTATGTCTCTTTTTTTCTTTGAAAAGGTGAGACAAAAATCTATTTTAGGCATGGCGGCCAGCTTGAATTTCTGGCCAGCCTGAAATGTTGCTAGGATCAACTAGACATCAAGAGAAACATTCCTGTGAAGTTCCATGAAAATCCGTCAAGTAGTTTCAATGGAGAAGTCGCTAGAAGTTTTTACTATATAACTCTATGTAAACAAAGATGGCTGATGGCAGCCATGTTATGTCGAATCAAAAACGATTTTTGAAAAGGACCAACATCATGTCATGCTGATCATTTTATAAAAAGTCCCATATCAATATCACTTACAGTGTTCAAAGAGTAGTCGCACAAACTTCTTTTTTTAAAAATCTGTTTTTAGCCGTGGTGGCCATCTTGAATTTCCTGTCTGCCTAAAATTTTGCTAGAATCAACTAGACACCAAGAGCAACATTGCTGTGAAGTTTCATGAAAATCTGTCAAGTAGTTTCAGAGGAGTAGTCGCTACAAGTCTTTACTATATATCTGTATGTAAACAAAGATGGAAGCTGGCAGCCATCTTTGTTTACATACAGATATATATGTTGAATCAAATTGATTTTCGACAAGGACCTACATCATGTCATGCTGATCATTTTAGAAAAAGTCCCATATCAATATCACTTATAGTTTTCAAGAAGTAGTCACTACAATCTTCTTTAAAAATGTATTTTTAGCTTTGGTGGCCATCTTGATTTCGACATCAACATGAATTTTTGCTAGGATCAACTAGACATACTGGGCAACATTTCTGTAAAGTTTCATGAAAATCCATCCAGTAGTTTCAGAGAAGTAGTCGCTACCGGACAAAGAGCTAAAAAAGCAAGTGCAAAGGTTTTCTACTTGCTATTTTAATCAAGGTACTTGCAATAATTTCAAACCTCAGTTCATTTTAGAAGGATTGCTATACACAGGGTTGTCATTAGTAGCCGTTCATTTGCCGATCAAAATCATCGGTTAAAATGGCGTTTGTATCGGTTCGTTTTGCCAAAACTTCGATTTTCAATATCAGAACATTTTCCAGGCGAATGTTTACCTGCGCACCAGACGATTTTTACCATCACACCGTTTACTAGGATCATTTGAATCGCGTGCTTTCATTGGTCTATTATCGAAGGAGTCACTTCTAGCAACAAATCATCGATGTTTTAACATTGCGATCTGTTTGACCAGGGCTGCTGCGGAAAGATGGAAAGAGAAAAGAAAAAAACTAAACAGTTTACTCTCACTTGGGTTTACGAGAGACTCTGGTAAATGCCTAAATGGGTTTGAAGGCCATGAGCTTGGACTATGATGTGAATGATGATACAGACAGTGACAGTGAATCTGAAGAGTTTGAAAATGGTACTAAATAAGTAGTCAAACTTGCTCATGCGACCATGTGCATTCAGCAATTATTGGCTAATGCGACCACTTTTGAGTCCCCCAGATCATTTTAAGTGCATTAAGGGATTTGGCCTAACGCGACCTCAATGACCGTCAGTTTTCACACCAAATATCACTAATTTTGTTCATTAAGCGACCACTAATAGGTAAGTGGACTATCAAGTCGTTAATTATCGACTAATCGTGTCCAAATTGAATAATCACGCCTTTATTTGTTGTTAAAAAATTGAAGTCAGAAAGGTACGAACAACAATTTTTGTCACACGACAATCGTATCAATCGCAACATTCTCGGTCAATTCATGTTAAAGGATTATTATTTAAGGATATAAGCCGAGTGTTCTTGTTGATCAGTGTCACGAGATTCGAGATAATAATTGACCTCGACTTTTGTGGGGAAAACAAACATTCAATTTCCGAAAAATAGTCAACAGATGACTGTTCAATTAGATTAGATTAGATTAGATTAGATTAGATTAGATCTACACAATCCTATGAAAAATAAACGTTGGAAACAATTTAAAAACTGATATAATTTTCAGCTGAATATTTTCTTTCACTTTCGTCATGATACTTTATAAGGCCTAAAAAAAAATAAACTGTGTGGTTCTGGTAACATGTTCAAAATTGGTAGGTAGGGTAGGTCGGATTTTTTTTTAATATTTTTTTTTAAGGATTGTTTTTTCATGAACGCAAAGAAGATGCACTGAATTATGTATTATAATTACTGTAATTATAATTGTTTTCTATTTGCTCTTCACTTGTGTACATACATACTTTATATTGTTTTTGTTTTTTGTTTTTTGTTGTTGTTTTTTCGAAATGGACCAAAAAAACGTCAGGGTCGGCGGGTATTCGTAGGTAGGGTCGGGTGACCCGAACCACACAATTTTTTTTTTAGGCCTAAGTAGACTCAAATTCGGATAGTGCTATTTTTGGATAAGGTTTTAATTCACATTCTATTCAATGACCGTTTTATTAAGCGACCATTTTTAAACACTCCCTTGAGTGGTCGCTTAATACAAGTTTGACTGTAGATAGAGGAATCACACAAGAAGAAATAAAAGCAGAAAATTATGAAACAAGACAGTTTAAAGAAGAAGTTTAAATAAACATGTTTATTGTAATCAGGGGCGTAGAGCCATTTGGAGAATACGCCCTGAGGGGAGGGTGCGGGAGTGGGGTGTCTCCCTCCTTTGGGAGGGGGTGTCCCCTTCCATCTAGGTGGGGTTCCGGGAAAATTTTGAAATTTGAGTGCAATTTCGGAGGTTTGTGGCTTCATTTGAGCGAGATTTTGCTTTTTGTTTGATCTTTCGCCTCCATTCATTGTGTCTTTAATAAATAGAAAAAAAAAATCAAACAAACAATTGTAACAGAAGTTTATTGAAACTTGATACTCCGACTTCAATCCATTATATGAATATCCATTATATGAATATTAACCCAGATAAGAGCTAGTGAAAACCTGAAAATTACCCTTACACATATATTATTCATCAGTAGTAAAAATAGTGCCTCACCCACCCACTACCCCACTTCAATTTTTATTGCTGATTTTAAAAAATAAGCGCTTTTATTTGTTCACATTCGATTTTCTAGAGTACGCCCGGGCGTACAGGTGTATGCCTAAATACGCCCCTGGTTAGTCCTTAATGAACAGATGGAAACAGAAAGTTCTGTAAGCCAACTAAGGTCATGAAAAGGGAGGAAAGTAAGCTAACTTTGATTGAAATAATAAATTACTCAGTGTTTTTTTTATGTGTTTTGTGAATGCAGCCTGTGCCTGTGCCATTGTGAAAAATAGCGGCATTTTTCTAGAAATTATGAAAATTGAGAAATATTATAACAAAAGAAAAAGAAACTTTTTTCACTTTTATTTTCACAGTTTAATATCCCTTGGTTTTAAGTTTTGTTTTTGGTAAATACAGACTAGTTTTGACACCAGCTTATATTAAGACTAGTATCCTTACTGCCTGTTTTTTTTTGTTGTTTTTTTCATAATTGTGAAAAAAGTATACTTTTTGGCATTGTGAAGGGGCCGAATAACGGCCCCAAATTAGGCATAAAAAAAACACTGTTACTCAAAGTTAGATTCTCATATTCTCAAATCACGTTCCAGCTAGACTACATGTATTATAACTAAGGCAATATTATTGTATGAGAATCTTATATCATTGTTTTAATGATTTACACTATTTTTTTCAATTGTAAGCCCTTAAATGACATATATAGAAACAGGAGAGTACTTCTCCCCGCTTGAACAACCCCACCCCACCTATAATGTGAAATGTTCACACTCAGCTTGATGCAGGAATGTAATAATCTTTAATTATACTTACTTTTATCATGCAGATATGCACTTTTTTGCCTAATAAAGGGGTGACCTATTAAATTTTGCTTTAATTAGGCACTGACCAATAGAGCGAATCAATGCGGAATCCCTCGGCGTTTATTGTACGTAACGTTATCTGACGTCGTGCACGTAACGTTGCCTGACGTCATAAAACAAACAAAAACAACAACATGACGATGTCCTCGATAAGCGTACCATTCTGAGAAATAGGTAATAATAGTAATTCATACAGAAAATATGGATAATCTACATGATAAATAGAATATTATGTCAGTGCCTTTTACTATCAAGTTTATTAGGCTCGGCACGAAAACGAAGAATGTCTCGGCAGAGCCTCGCCATTCTTCGTTTTCTAAGCCTCGCCTAATAAACTTGATAGTATAAGGCACTGACATAATATTCTCTATATATCCACCTATTTAACTAAGTTAGATAATTGTTCAATGAATAAATGTAGACTAAGACCTAGTGGGTTTCTTTTATTACTTGAAATATTTAGCTTGTGCTAAAATTTTATACCAGGGAGTTAAGTATACACAGGGAGGAGACACGGGTTCATAAACGCTCTAGTTTATCGATTTATGTTGTCGCGCTAGTACGCCATTATTTACTATTTTATCGATAAAGGTAAATCGATCGTAAGCGAGTTACATTTGAAAAGTTAAAATTTCAGCCAACATCTCAAAATAGGCAGTTTTTACAGCCTCTTTTTTACAGCTGTCTGTTAAAATCAACATCACAAAATACCCCTGCGAAACTTTGTTCTTATACTGAAGAACAGTTCATGAACAGTTCTAGAACATTAAGGACAGTTCCTGAACTGTTCTTTATTCATTGTTCTAGAACATATGTTCTTAATATGTTCTTGAACATGTTCAAGAACTATTGAAGAACATTTCAAGAACTTTAATTTTTCTAAAGATATTCTTGAACAAGTTTAGAACAGTTCAAGACCCTTTAAATAGAGAAAATGTTCAATAAATGTTCTTGAACAATTTCAAGAGCAAATCAAGAACAGTTTAGGAACTTCAGGAGTTCCTGAACTGTTCTTAATTTGTTCTTGAACAATTTGAAGAACAAATGAAGAACCGTTCAGGAACTTCAAGGGTTCTTAAACTTTTTTTAATTAGTTCTTAACTCTAAGTGTTCTTAAACTTTAAGTGTTAAGCACTAATTAAGAACAGTTTAAACCCTTGTAGTTCCTAAACTGTTGTTCATTTGTTCTTGAAATTGTGAAGAACAGTTTTAAAACATCTTCTCTATTTAAAGTTTTTCAAATGTTCTTTAAAATGTGAACTAAATTCCTTTAAATAGGAAATGTAATTAAGATGTTCTTAAAATATCTACAAATGTGTTATCTTAATAGGAATGTTG
Organism: Cyrtodaria siliqua; assembly: GCA_037043455.1. Lineage (NCBI taxonomy): Eukaryota > Metazoa > Mollusca > Bivalvia > Adapedonta > Hiatellidae > Cyrtodaria > Cyrtodaria siliqua. Next base: position 139,489 of record JAWPHD010005355.1, on the reverse strand, counting down.
TTACAGATCGACTACATCTATGCAAATGTAAATACACATTAAATTAGTAAGCAAGTCACAATATTAACCACCTAATAAACTATTGTGATCTTCCATTATTAGTCACACTACTTACTGATACAGCATTTGAAAAAGGCATTATTTTTGTAATGCTGACGGGCACAGGTATTATAATGCAATATGAAATTTCTTTGTTTTAAGTGGCTTGAACACACCCCAAGTATACATAGATGACTTTTACTGGGACATGAAAACAATTATCCATAACCTTAGTATAAAAAGACATTTATTTTGTAGCACTTAAGTTTTGTGTTGATTAAAGTTCAAAAGTTTCAAATCTTTTGAATATTTCCACAAAACAACATGATTTTATTACACTATTTCCAGAACAGATTTTTCCATAACAAACTGAATGTTTATGAATGTTGTTTAATGGCTCATCAACACAGTATAGGTTATAAGAAAAATTACAGTGTTTGAACCGTTCTTAATGTTCTAGAAATGTGCATGAACTGTTCTTGAGTATAAGAACAGACTTTCGCAGGGGTTCAACTTCATTAATTAAACAAATCTTTACTACTATTAACAAACAAATATATGATAATCATTATTGCAAGAACAGTTTAATATAATAACATTATCTGGAGTTTAAAAGCCTTCTTCATTTATATTTGCAAAGAAAGTCGGTTATGACACCTGAGTGTGATTCTGACAAAATTGCAAATAAAATACAGACGCCATTCTTTTGAGTTTTTGGCGGTAAAATGGCATTCCAACTGAGGATTGTGCTTGCATCATTTAATGATTAAATGTAAGTGTTTTGTGATATTTAAATTACTTATTGTGTCAAAACATCTTATACATTTAATAGTTGTATTTGAAAGATGAAATTTCTAAATGTAGTCTTGAGAAACTGTATTTTAAAATGAAACCCCTACTGTCATGTGTTTTTGCGGATTGACTTTTTTTTTTTGTTGCTGACAGAAAAATGGTATTCAGCACTGCAGATATTATTTCATTTCAGTATCATATGTAACATTTCACCAAGTATGACCAGGCATTCTGAAGGTTCAATTAATGAATTGTTCTTTACTGTTATGTAGGTTAAATTAGTGGCCAAGGGAGTTCTGGAACTGTGCAGGAACTGTTCTGGATAGATTGTTCAAGAACTGTTCTTGAACTGTGCTTCATCTGTTCTTGAGCAGTTCTAGAATGGTGTATGAACGTTAAATGAGACAAAAATTCTAGAACTTATGTTCAAGAACAGTTCTAAGAACAGTTCCAGTACAGATAGTACTAGAAGTGTTCTAGAACAGTTCCAGTACAGATCGTTCTGTAACAGTTCTAGAACAGTTCCATTACAGATAGATCAAGAACTGTTCTTGAACATAAGTTCTAGAAAATTTGTCTCATTTAACGTTCACGTACTGTTCTAGAACTGTACCAGAACAGATTAGGTACAGTTCAAGAACAGTTCTTGAACAATCTATCTAGAACAGTTCAAGAATTGTTGATGAACAGTTCTAGAAAATTTCGCAGGGGTAATACCTTCTTGACAAAGAAGACTACTATTCACTTTTTGCTATTATTTATGCCCTTATACAACCCGTACTTCGTATCTCGTTTGCAATAGCACTGCACCAATTTTTAATTTGAAAAATTGAAAATTTCAGCTGAGAGCTCGAAGAGGCATTTTCATCACCACTTTTTAGACTTTTTCTTATAATCACCACCGTGAAATTACCTTCTTGACAAAGATAAATATGTCTTCTATTCACTTTTTGGTATTATTAATGCCTAATATAACCCATAGTCTTGTATCTAGCTTGCAGTAGCTATACACTGTCACCATTTTTATTTGGCGGCGAGTGGCGCCATCTTTTCACACGGAACCGTCTGGTAAAATGTGCTTTTATACATGCAAACAAATACACGCTCTGTATCAGAGGTCAGAATGTAAATAAATAATACTATAAATTGAATCGGCTGGGACTGTTCGATTCATAATCGGTAAATAATCTAAAGAATTTTTTTAACAGAACAACATTTGATAACAATAATACTGTAATACTGTGAAATCATTTTATTTCGTCAGGATTAAATTTTGCAATTCTTTCACAAAAAGACTGTTTCGAAGGGATGTAATTTCGTGCATTTCTGATTTTGGAAAAAAATCTTAAGAAAGGCACTGTATGTTAAACGCATTATCGATAAATCCTACCCAGATTTGTAAGTGCAAACACATGCCAAGGCTACATATTACCAGAGCTGTCTGGCGATTATGTCAGACCTGTCCTAATAAACAATTAACCCAGGTCATCTAACACTGAACACACATACTCGGCGGGTAATATTGTGTGATCTCCCGTTGTTTTGCTTTTTTAAATTTTTACCCTGTCTGACACCATTGTTTGTTTGAGAAGAAAATGGCGGACACCTGCGTCGATGTGTGTCAAATCTCTGTGTTTTTATTGGCCAACAGCTATAATTAGCTCATGAGTATTATGAATGGCGATAGGTCAATTAAGGGGTGTTAACAAGGTAATTGAAAAACGTTAGTTATGATTGTACGATAATAGTACTAATTGATTCGTAAACACAGAAGTCTAACTGTAAACACAGAAGTTTAACTGTATTGTGTTTCAAATGTTGCTATGTTTGCATGCGTTTTGTTTATTACTAGTATTTATTTTTTGTTGATTAAATATATAAAATCTGTACGTGTTCAATTTAAATTGCCGACCTCTAAAGGTCAGTACTCTGTAGATGATTACAACGATAACAAACTTAAATATCATTCGTGAATGGATTTATTAGTCTGCTTGTCAACACATCGGCATATATACTCGTATTGAAAAGATTAAAACAAACAAGCAAGTTTTTATTTTTTATACATACATACATGATGATAAACGTTTTATCTACAACAAACAAACAGGTTCAATAAGTATTGATAAACCTGCAATACATAACCAATCGGGAACAAATGTTGAGCAGTTTTCGTACACATACTACTTAATTCAAACACTTGGACATTTATAATCGTGGGGATTTGATTTCGCGGTTTGAGTCAACCACGAAATACGCGAAATTAAATCCCCAACGACATATAATGATTTCACAGTAGTTTGTATTAAACATGAACAATCGCATCAAATTATTATATTATTTGAACATGAAAATTCTTTGTTCTTCCATTGTTTAAAATGTCTAAAATAATAAGTTAATGTGCTTGTTCATGTTTAATATTATTTTAAATTAAATTTTGTAGTAATATATAGCATCATAAAACTCAGTAATTCAAATACTGTCATTATCAACAAGACAACAGATTATGTTCAGTAATTACTGTTTAAAGAGGCACTTCCTATATATACGCGATTTTTAATGTAAAATATTAAATACTCAATATTACTGCATTTATATGTATGCAAAGCTATTTTATGAGTATTCTAAGAAGCAACAAGGTTCGTATTCCAGTTCTGTAAATTATTAATTATGATCAAAACAATATCTTGAATAAAATGCTGCCCAGCCGTTTATTCCTGCCGGAGAACTACGAGTTTTTACGATTTTATCGGAAATGCGCAATGCCATTCAGTTGAACGAAAACAAACTACTCGGGGCAATTCCGATGGTAAACTAATCGATCGGAACTCGTCGGCAATCCGACGAGGCAGTTCCGATTGTAAACGAATAAGATCGGAAAATCTCCGGAATCGGCTTGTCTAAAACAATCACGAATACAATTTCAAAAATCCGATCTTTTCTATCCTGTTTTTCCCCAGCAAAACGCATATTACATGGGGTGAAATTATTGCCGTTTACCTTTTTCATAGTCCTCTTTACAATTAAGTAAAGTTTATATCAATTGGTGGACAAAAAGATATAGGTAGAGCATCTTTAATACTGAAACTCTATAAACTAAACAATACTTAGCATACCAAGTTTAAACAAGAGGTCAATGACCTTGAAGCTCTACTGACTGATTTTGATTTCAGGAAGTAGTCGCTACAGACTTGTTTTTTGAAAAATTATTTTTAGCCGTGGCGGCCATCTTGAATTTCCGGCCGACCTGAAATTTTGCTAGGATCAATTAGACATCAAGAGCAACATTCCTGTGAAGTTTCATGAAAATCCGTCAAGTAGTTTCACAGGAATAGTCGCTACAAGTTTTCATTATATAACTCTATGTAAACAAAGATGGCCGCTGACAGCCATGTTTAACGTCGAATCAAAATAATGTTTGACTCTGATAACCATCATGTCATGCTGATCATTTTACAAAAAGTCCCATATCAATATCACTTATAGTTTTCAAGACGTAGTCGCTACAAACTTCTTTTTTAAAAAATCTAATTTTAGCTGTGGTGGCCATCTTGAATTTCTGGCCGATCTTAAATTTTGCTAGGATCAATTAAACATAAAGAGCAACATTCCTGTAAAGTTTCATGAAAATCTGCCAAGTAGTTTCAAAGGATTGGTCGCTACAAGTTTTTACTATATAACTCTATGTAAACAAAGATGGCTGCTGGCAGCCATGTTTAACGTTGAATCAAAACAATTTTTGACAAGGACCAACATCATGTCATGCTGATCATTTTACAAAAAGTCCAATATCAATATCACTTATAGTTTTCAAGTAGTAGTCGCTACAAACTTGTATTTTGAAAATCTATTTTTAGCCATGGCAGCCCTCTTGAATTTCTGGGCGACCTGAAATTTTGCTAGGATCAATTAGACATCAAGAGCAACATTCCTGTGAAGTTTCATGAAAATCCGTCAAGTAGTTTCAGAGGAGTAGTCGCTACAAGTTTTCATTATATAACTCTATGTAAACAAAGATGGCCACTGGCAGCCATGTTTAATGTCGAATAAAAATAATGTTTGACTCTTATAACCATCATGTCATGCTGACCATTTTACAAAAAGTCCCATATCGCTACAAACTTCTTTTTTAAAAAATCTATTTTTAGCTGTGGCGGCCATCTTGAATTTCTGGCCGATCTGAAATTTTGCTAGGATCAATTAGACATTAAGAGCAATATTCCTGTAAAGTTTCATGAAAATCTGTCAAGTTGTTTCAAAGGAGAAGTCGCTACAAGTTTTTACTATATAACTGTATGTAAACAAAGATGGCCTCTGGCAGCCATGTTTAACGTTGAATCAAAACGATTTTTGACAAAGACCAACATCATGTCATGCTGATCATTTTAGAAAAAGTCCCATATCAATATCACTTATAGTTTTCAAGAAGTAGTCGCTACAAACTTGTATTTTGAAAAATTATTTTTAGCCGTGGCGGCCATCTTGAATTTCCGGCCAACCTGAAATTTTGCTAGGATCAATTAGACATCAAGAGCAACATTCCTGTGAAGTTTCATGAAAATCCGTCAAGTAGTTTCAGAGGAGTAGTTGCTACAAGTTTTCATTATATAACTCTATGTAAACAAAGATGGCCGCTGGCAGCCATGTTTAACGTCGAATCAAAACGATTTTCGACAAGGACCAACATCATGTCATGCTGATCATTTTAGAAAAAGTCCCATATCAATATCACTTATAGTTTTCATGAAGAAGTCGCTACAAACTTGTTTTTTAAAAACCTATTTTTAGATCTGGCGGCCATCTTGGATTTCACATCAACATGAACTTTTGCTAGGATCAACTAGACTTCATGGGCAACATTTCTGTAAAGTTTCATGAAAATCCATTCAGTAGTTTCAGAGGAGAAGTCGCTACAAAAAAAAGTTTACAGACAGACGGACAGACAGACGGACAGACGGACGGACAGACAGACAGACGGACGACGGACGCCGCACCACGGCATAAGCTCTGCTGATCTCTGATCAGTAGAGCTAAAAAACCTGCTTTAAACACATAAAAACAACAAATATCATGTCGATATGTAGCGTAAATAGGCAAACAAATGTGGGAAAACCTCGGTGGCGACGATAAAGTTGAGAAAAAACTGCAAAGTTAGAACGGGCTAAAAGTCCCTTGCATCAACTGAGGCATCTTTCAAGAACAATTTTGGGTTGTGTGTAAGCTTAAGCATAACTACACGGAACTGCATTCCCGATTTTTCATTTCAAAGCAAAATAACAAAAATAACGAAGAAATAGCAAAGCAAACGTACCTTGTTTACCTGTATTTTTGGCGCTGAAACTACATCGGAAGTGGCGATGGAGCACTTTTGCATATACCTCCAAACGGAGGTAGCTCCACTGGTTACTAGCCGTGTATTATATTGCATTACAAAACTCCAGTGAACCAACACTATTTATTATAAGCAAGACAACAAACTTTGAACAGTTACTGTTACAGATTTATTCAGCACCAATAGTTAAATCAATACAGTACCTCTCTGAACTAAACACTATTCAGCATTCCAAGTTAAAAATAAAATAAAAATCACGTTCCTTGTCTTTTCGTCAACTGTTAAAAGTTGACATAATTATATAATGACGTACCCCACCCACTGGACTGCAACTTTACCTTTATTTGCGTACAAGATAAGATAGATAAATTTTAACTGATTTACACATTGATTACGCATTGATATGTGTATTTCACCCTAATCTGGCACGTGACATACTTCCTGCAAAGAGGGGATAGTTATGGGGTATATTTCACATGGTATACAAATTCTTAACAACGTACGTCTTCATTCGAAGATTGGCCCCACAAAACTTCCTCGGCCAATGAAATTCTGAAAAACTGTCAAGTGGGATGGATTAAACAATCACAAACAACACAGGTCAGTTTTATGACAATTATCTGTAATTATTCGCGGCGAAAGCGACGGGTGGTTAATTCCTACGCAATTGTCGGTAAAGGTAAATTTTCCCTTGATTTTTATCTAATGCTGAAACGTCCATATTCTGGCAAGTCATGGACAACCAGATTTACGAAGGTCGCCTGCCCGCACCCAAAATCCACTTGCCCGGGGTGTCAGGCAACCATATTTCTGGAGCCCTGCCAAAGGATTCAATTATTAAACAAATAAATGACATGTTTTATGAATTCTTATGGGTTCCCAGCGAAGATAAAGAAAAGCATGTTAATTAAGCGGTCTAATGAAGGTGGTCTGAAAATGATTAATCTCCAAGCATTCATACATGTATATGGACTTAAGGACACATTTCCCAACGTTAATTGGGCATTGAAATATCATGGGAAACTTGAATATTTACAGACAGCACGCTTCATGGCTGATCAACACGGGTATATAAATTGAGGCCCACTCTTAGTTTTTTATTTGTATAGCATTGCTATATTGAGGGTAAGAATAGCTTAACAACACTTTGTTATTTACTTTAATGAAGACATTATATGTTCATAATTTAGCTTTTGAATACAAAACTTATCTAGTATTTCTTAATTGTTTTTAGACCAAAAATCAGAGCACAACACAATAAATATACAACATACTTTAATGTGTTATTGTGTGTACATTGCACAAATGCTTTATTGGATAGGCCTCATAATCTGAAGAACAAGAGCTGTCGGAGAACAGCTCAGCTCGACTATTCGATTTTTCAGAGAATAATAAATTATATAGCTAGTATATACCATCAGAAAACAAGGCTAAAACAATGTGGGGTGGGTTTGGGGGATGGGGCTTGTATAGAAACTAGGGCCGATATAAAATTATGTGAAAAATTGCTGTCATTTTAAAGAAATCTGTGGGCAGCATAAGAATTGACTAAAACAACACAGAAATATGTATAAAGAAATGTCACAGTAAGTGACAAATGCCCCCAAAGTGACCTGTTAGTGTGACCTTGACCATGGCGCGTTTAAGAAACCAACAGATATATTTAAAAATAATTTTTAAAAAAAATAAAATATTAAAAATATATATATATATATATATATATTAAAAAAAATTATTAAAAAAAAAAAAAAAATATTAAAAACAAAACAAAATTAAAAACAACAGCAAAAACAAAATTAAAAAAAAATATTAAAAAAATAAAAAAATAAAAAAATAAAAAAAAATTAATAGAAATTTAAAAACAACAACAAAAAACAAAATTAAAAAAATATATATATTATTAAATCAAATTTAAAAAAAAGAAAATTAAATAATGAATAAAATTCAAAAAAGAAAAATAGATATTTAAAAAAAAAAAAACTTATTACAAAAAAATTAAATGAAAACAAAAAATTAATGAAAAAATAAAAAAAATAAAAAATTATAATTAAAACAAGTTATTTCAAAATCCGTCCAGGAATGCCAGACAATTTGAAATGAATTGAATTGGATTTTATAGTCGCACCAACAGCTAAGGTCATATGGCGACTTTCCAGCTTCCACTGGTGGAGGAAGACCCCAGGTACCCCTCCGGGCAATTTTCGTGCACGGGCGAGCACCTGGGTAGAACCACCGATGTTCTGCAAGCCAGCTGGATAGCTTCCTCACATAAAGATTCCTAGGCCCCTGAGGGATCGAACCTATAGCGGTGAGGGAAAGTGATTGTAAGTCAGAGACTCTAACCACTCGGCCACGGATGCCCCCCCAGACAATTTGACCTTTGACATCTAAGTCTGACCTTGACCTTGGGGCCACATACCTAGATTTGTACTCGACATATCAACTTTTTGTGGTGCGCACTTGTGCCAAGTAATTTGAAAATCCGTCCAGGAATGCCAGAGTTATTGACCGGACACGATTTGACCTTTGACCTATGTGTGACCTTGACCTTGGAACCCCGACCTGGATTTTGTGCGCTACACATCATGTGTGGTGAGCACTTGTGCCAAGTTAATTCGAAATCCGTCAAGAATGACCGGACATGATTTGACCTTTGACCTCTAAGTGTGACCTTGACCTTGGAGCAACAGACCTGGATTTTGTGCGTGACATGTCATCTGGTTGTGCTGAGCACTTGTGCCAAGTTATTTGAATATACGTTCAGGAATGCCAAAGTTACTGACTGGACACAATTTGACCTTTGACCTCTAAATGTGAGCTTGACCTTGGAGCCACGGACCTGGGTTTTGTGCACGACACGTTGTCTAGTTGTGGTGAGCAATTGTGCCAAGTTATTTGAAAATCTGTCCATGAATGTCAGAGTTATTAACCAGACACTAAAGCACTTTGTTTTGACCTTTCACCTCTAAGTGTGACCTTGACCTTGGAGCCACGGCCCAATATGGGTGAAATATGAATAAGATGCACAGGGTTTGACACTAACTTTTCTCCCCATGTAGTCTGCAGGACTACCAACTTTCAAAATCAAGTAGTCCTGCACAGATTTTGGTAGTCCAGCTAGTTTTCAAAATATAAACCTCAGAATAAAGGGATTTAAACTAAACAAAATATACGTAACGAAGGAAACATTAGACATAAACGAAAAACAATCCAAAATCTCAGTATTGATTAATTTCATAAGTTGCACATCTGCTTGTTGGCCTTACTCTGCAAGGTCTGGAAGTCTTTTAAAGTCAGATAAAACCAGGATCTACATCTTCCTATCATTTTTGGCAGTGTGACTGCACCGTCAGAGGTATAAGGGGGAATTTAATGGCATTATAGGAATGTGACAAAACTAACAGCACAAACAACACTATGCAACACTATGCTTGAAGAAGTAGTCTCTTATGCATGCCTTTAATTTGATGCCCTAAATAAGAAAAATGTTCAGAATAAAGGCAATTTATTATTTATTTAGGTCATACATACCTATTTTATCAAAATTTCACTAAGTCAACTTTTTATGATCTGTTTAAAAGGTTATAACTCAGTTAAAGGGACACTGTCCGTAACTTTTAGCTTATAAAACACACAATAATTATGTTCGCAAACTTTACACACTAAACATAATTGAATATTTACTAATTAAAAGCAAGATTGTTTAACGGAATTCAATCGCGGTACAAAAAAAAGTAAATCCGCTTTGTGCGTTTGAACTCGCAGCCCAAACTAAAATTACACTCGCCGTAATAATAGTGTGCGTGAGCGTAAAGTGGTCGACAACACTCCCGTCTGAGCTAAGCTGGCTATACATATTTCGCAATACATACTGTGGTGAAAACCTAATACGCTAATGGAAGTCACGTGATCGCAGAAAAGGTAAATATTGTGGGTCCCACTTTATTTACATATAATAATTAAAACTTTTTTTTTTCAAACTCACGAATGAATTCCTACATACTTCTTAGGGTCTATCCTCATGTTTTCATGTATACATTTCACTGAATAAAAGTCAGCCAGTTATTTGGTTATGCTCAATATCTGCTTACTTACGGACAGTGTCCCTTTAAGCAGATGGTATGTGTGTATTTATAATAGAAAGTGTTATCATGTTACTAAAAATAGAACAGTCTGTGCGCTGAAGGGCATATTATATTATATAGAGTGGAGTCTTGGTGTGGAGTCTTAGAGTTGAGTAGAGTGAATAACTGGAGTCACATTTTGGAGTGACCTTGGAGTCAAATTTGGAGTGAATATTTTGGAGTCAATTTTTTAGTCTAAACTTGAAGTCTTAATTTCTCTTACAATTAATAACTTTTTAGAAACTAATACATTTACATGGGTTACTTCATTTGCACATACACTTATTTATTTATTAAATAATTCATTAAAATGCATGTGTCTATTAAGCTATCCAATTTCAACAACTAATTCCAAAACTGCACATATTGGAACCCTGTATACCCCTGACACTGGATGTCAGTGTCCTGACCTAAGATTAGTTGGTCACTCGGGACTAGTTTATGTCAGGTCAAAGGGTCATAATGCTTCAATACTGGGGTTAATGTTTGGGTATCCAAGTTCGATTATGTTGTTTTTAGATGGTCTGTCCCTCACATTAAGGTTAGCACATGTCTCATGGGACAATGCAGCTGTACTGAGTATGTTAGAAACTGTGCACCTTGTGAGGGTCATTCAAAAATATTAAATTGATAATTATCCAAAATAGTCACTCCAAATCTGACTCCAAAGTGTGACTCCAAGGTCACTCCAATTATGCACTCAACTCCACTCCAAGACTCCACACCAAGACTCCACTCTGTATAATATACTATGCCACGCTGAAGAGCTTGCTCAGAAAAAATATACGGAAGCTAATTCGGGCCATATGAGTTAGCTAAAATATGTTTAAATATGAAATTGTTAATGAATATCAATCATCTGAAGCATCACTGAATGTAAAAAACAAACCATTTACAGCACTTCCATTTCCCATCCATTCCAACACTACAAAAAGCACCGCCCATCAGTGCCTTCAGCACTTTGATTTTGTTTGGCCTGAGGGTATATAATATTTACAAAAAGTAAATAAAGTACAGTTTATTTAAAATAAACTGTACTTTATTTACTTTTTGTAAAATATTTACTTTTTGTTTAAAATAAACTGTACTTTATTTACTTTTTGTGAAATAAACTGTACTTTATTTACTTTTTGTAAATATACCCTCAAGCCAAACAAAAAAATATGTGTGGTTCAAGTAACACTGGCAAAAACAAGAGGCCCAAGAGGGCCTGTGGATGCTCTACTGGCTAAAACAGCTCTTATAGATTTAGATAGATATAGCTAGATATAGCTCTCTTCTCCTATAGATTTAACAAAGGAAAATACAATATAGCATTTTTCAACAAATCAAGGGTCATAACTCTGTTATTACTAAAAAGACCTAGCTGCTTTTCGAAATTGTCCAAGATTTAATTGATATACCGCGCTTTGCACAACTTTCGTAGAAATCCAACACGCCGTTTAAGAGGAGTAGTGCTGACAAGAAAATTAAAATAAAATGCCAAAGGGCAATAACTCCGTCAAAAATCGGTGAACTGGAACAAAAGCGTGATATGCACAACTAGACATCTTACCGATGCTTCCTGCCAAGTTTCGTCGAAATTCAACAAGGCATTTAGGTTGAGTAGCGGCGACAAGAAATTTTAAAGTAAGTGTCAAGTAATTAAAAAGATAATAAAAAAAATAATAATAATAATAATAATAATTCAAATCAATCAAAAAAAATACAAATAAAAATAAACGAATAAATTTTAAAAAAAAATTAAAAAAAAAAAATTGAAACAATTCAAAAAATAAATATATTAAAAAAAAAAAAATTGAAATTGAAAAAAATAAATAAAAAATTAAATTAAATTAAAAACAAAACAAAAATTAAAACAAGAGGCCCAAGAGGGCCTACGGATGCTCTAATGGCTAACATTGCTCTTATAACATCAATGAAGCGAGGGACTGCCATTTACGTTTTTCGGAAGTTTTGGGCAAAATACAGCTTTTCAACTAAATCAAGGGCCATAACTAAAGAATCTGGTAAAGTTTGGTAAAGATCGGATGAAAAATGAAGGCCCTACCGTATTAATGAGGCAGAATATAGCATTTTTAACTAAATCAATAGCCATAACTCCTCTGTTACTGGTCCGACTGGTCCAACATAGAGCTAAAAAAAAATGTAAAAAAAATGTAAAAAATAAATAAAAAAATAAATAAAAAAAAAATGTAAAAAAAAAATATATAAAAAGAAGAATATCTGGTAAAGTTTGGCAAAGATCAGATGCAAAATGAAGGCCCTATTGTAAGATGAGGCAAATTATAGCATTTTTAAGAAAATCAAGGGCCACAACTCCGCTGTTACTGGTCCGATCTGTCTGGATTTCGAACTTGTCCGAGCTTTTATTGACATTAACAATCTGATAAAGTTTGGTAAAGATCGAATAAAAAATAGTCTCAATGAAGCAAAATATAGCATTTTGAACTAAATCAAGGGCCATAACTCCGCTGTTACTGGTCTGATATGAATGGTTTTCGAACTTGTCCAAGCTTTCATTGATATTAACAATCTGATAAAGTTTGGTAAAGATCGGATGAACAATAAAGCCCCTATTGTCTAACGAGGCAAAATATAGCATTGTTATGGGGGTGGTGCGGGTGTCCGACCAAAGCTGGCGTTTCAAAATGTCTCGTAAGGGTCCCATGCCTAGTTATGGAATTCCTCACGGGTGTATGTCTCACGCCCATTGTTTTATGTGTGCCCCTGTTTTGTGAATTTATTTGGTTATGCATTATGCACACTTAGGTTTATATTCAATTTTTATTTATATAGCCAAGTAACAGACAATGCAGGTATATTTCTGTCTGTCTATACGCACTGTATATAGGTTAACGATTTTACCAGGAAAACAATATCCTGCTGCAAAAACGTTTTCAGCCCGAGGGCCTTCTTCAGTTGCTATAAAATCTTCAACCTATTCCTTTCATAGCGTTTTTAGTTCAATATATTATTTATAATGATTTAAAAATCATTGCCATATGGATTATATTTTTCGTATCTTTGTAACTCACGTACCAAGGTGGTAGTTACATTTGCTGACTGTATACTCTAATAATGTCACTTTCTTGTGCATATTATTAGCAAGAGAAATAATTAATGTGTCGTTTATACGGAACTAAATCCCGTTTCTAGTACCTATACGTTTTAGATCTGGTTTGGTACCAGATTATATTGTCAATCGTAATCACATCACAATTACGTTATATATGGCTTGACGCTGGGTTAGTACCAGACTATATTAAGTCAGCCGTGTACTCACATCAAGATTATTTTTCTCTTCTATCTAGTTACTGTTTCATTTCCTAAATATAGCCTATACTAAAAAGGCAAGACTGACGCTGGGTACCAGACTATATTAAGTCAGTCGTTAATCACATTAAAGTTACGTTATATTTTGGCTTGACGCTGGGTTGGTACCAGACTATATTAAGTCAGCCTTTACACCACATTAATGTAAATTGCCTCTCCTTAATATTTATTATTTGTTTTCCTAAGAATAGCCTTTAGTAAATAGGCAAGCCGACGCTGGGTTGGTACCAGACTATATTAAGTCAGCTGTTTAAATGTTTGTCAATATACTGTTTGAAGTGGTAGTGTTATTTTGGAAGTACATATATTACTGTCAGTCGGGGTTAGTACCCGTTTTTCCGGGGTTCGTACCCGTTTATTATAGCTATTCATGGGGTTCGTACCCGGTTTTCATTCAACAGAATAACTTCTAACAGTATCTATTTGTACTTCAAAAATACATGCTTTATCTGGTTTTTACCAAATTGTTACCAATGAATTATTTAATAACTATTGTTTTAGTTATATTTGCCAAAAAACAGAAGAGTACCTAATAATTTAGGAACCAACAGTCAGAATGAAAACATTCGACTGCATTTCGTAACTAAGTCCGTCTCGATATATAGTCAGTTTTAAATTGATCTCATGCAATCGATTACCTAATGTTTTTCACACCTGGTGAGAAACTCTTTACAAATCCCGCGGTAGGTACTTAATCTGAATCAGATGTTGCATGGTGTGCCCACCACACGTGTCTAATCGGGACAGCCGACTGACATATTTCTCTATCATAATTACACCATGCCGTTAATATATTCTCTGATCTCTCCAAATTATATAGTTTTAGTCTGAGAGAGTTCTTTTTAGTATGGGTATACATAATTTGTTGATAACATGACATAAATGTATTTGTCCATCGCTATTCAGCAATGTTACTTGTTTTGCATCTTAGCATATGTTTCAACTATTATCCTAGCTCCTATGAAATCCACAGATAAAACAATTCATTTTTAAGTGTATGTAGTACTGGAGTAACTATCCCATTCGGGCATACACTGTTAGACGAGTATTCAGAGAGTAATTTCATATGGTGGTAAGCATTAACTTGTTTAATGCTCAGGTCTTTATAAACTGTAATCAGTTTATTGTCACCGCTTTTCATATTTTCGTCAAATTTGCAAAGAGTAACATTTCGAAGGTCATCAACCCCTGCAGAGCAGGTTAAGGCTCTGCAGGTTAAGGGGTGCCCGTCTTGGTGATAATCTAGGTCACTGTTTCTAAATGTTATGGGGGTGGTGCGGGTGTCCGACCAAAGCTGACGTTTGAAAATGTCTCGTAAGGGTCCCATGCCTAGTTAGGGAATTCCTCACGGGTGTATGTCTCACGCCCATTGTTTTACGTGTGCCCCTGTTTTGTGAATTTATTTGGTTATGCATTATGCACACTTAGGTTTATATTCAATTTTTATTTATATAGCCAAGTAACAGACAATGCAGGTATATTTCTGTCTGTCTATACGCACTGTATATAGGTTAACGATTTTACCAGGAAAACAATATCCTGCCGCAAAAACGTTTACAGCCCGAGGGCCTTCTTCAGTTGCTATAAAATCTTCAACCTATTCCTTTTATAGCGTTTTTAGTTCAATATATTATTTATAATGATTTAAAAATCATTGCCATATGGATTATATTTTCGTATCTTTGTAACTCACGCACCAAGGTGGTAGTTACACTTGCTGACTGTATACTCTAATAATGTCACTTTCTTGTGCATATTATTAGCAAGAGAAATATTTAATGTGTCGTTTATACGGAACTAAATCCCGTTTCTAGTACCTATACGTTTTAGATCTGGTTTGGTACCAGATTATATTGTCAATCGTAATCACATCACAATTACGTTATATATGGCTTGACGCTGGGTTAGTACCAGACTATATTAAGTCAGCCGTGTACTCACATTAAAATTATTTTTCTCTTCTATCTAGTTACTGTTTCATTTCCTAAATATAGCCTATACTAAAAAGGCAAGACTGACGCTGGGTTGGTACCAGACTATATTAAGTCAGTCGTTAATCACATTAAAGTTACGTTATATTTTGGCTTGACGCTGGGTTGGTACCAGACTATATTGAGTCAGCCTTTACACCACATTAATGTAAATTGCCTCTCCTTAATATTTATTATTTGTTTTCCTAAGAATAGCCTATAGTAAATAGGCAAGCTGACGCTGGGTTGGTACCAGACTATATTAAGTCAGCTGTTTAAATGTTTGTCAATATACTGTTTGAAGTGGTAGTGTTATTTTGGAAGTACATATATTACTGTCAGTCGGGGTTAGTACCCGTTTTTCCGGGGTTCGAGGGCAATAACTCCGCTGTTAATGGTCCGATCTAGCTGGTTTTCAAACTTATCCGCGCTTTCATTGATATTAACAATCTTTGCAAGTTTGGTAAAGATCAAATAATAAATGAAGGTGCTAGAGTGTTCACAAGGCCTAATATTGCATTTTTCAGCAAAACAAGGGCCATAACTCCTGTGAAATTATTTCAATCTTGCCGATTTTCGAACTTGTTCGAGCTTTCATTGATATAAAGACACTGGCAAAGTTAAGTAAAGATCCGATTAATATTAAAGGCCCTAGAGTGTTCACAAGGCAGAAAATAGTATTTTCAGAAAAAACAAGGGCGATAACTTTGATGTTACTGATCCGATTTAGCTGGTTTTCGAAATTGTTTGAGCTTTCATTGATATTAACAAACTGTGCAAGTTTAGTAAAGATCAAATAATGAATGAAGGTGCTAGTGTTCACAAGGCAGAAAATGGCATTTTTCAGAAAAAACAAGGGCCATAACTCTGGTGTTACTGAACCAATTCAGCTGATTTTCGAACTTGTCCAATCTATAATTGGTATTAACAATCTGTGCAAGTTTAGTAACGATCAAATAATAAATGAAGGTGCTAGAGCGTTCACAAGGCAGAAAATAGAAATTTTCAGAAAAAACAAGGGCCATAACTCCGGTGTTACGATCCGATTTGGCTGTTTTTCAAACTTGTCCGAGCTTTCATTTATATTAACCATCTGTGCAAGTTTGTTAAAGATCAAATAATAAATGAAGATGCTAGAGTGTTCACAAGGCTTAATATGGCATTTTTCAGCAAAACAAGGGCCATAACTCCGGTGAATTTATTCCGATCTGGCTGTTTTTCGAACTTGTCCGAGCTTTAATTTATATAAAGACACTGGCAAAGTTTCGTAAAGATTCAATTAATAATGAAGGCCCTAGAGTGTTCACAAGGCAAAACTTAACGGACGACGGATGGACGACAGACGACGGACAAACAACGGACGAAGGACAACTCGCCATCCCATAAAAAACTGTTACCCCCAGTGCGCGTCCAAATTTGACACCAGGGTCACCATTTGAACAAACTTGGTAGAGGACCATAAGCTGATGCTACATGTAATACATGAGAGCTCTGTGCCATGTGGTTCCAGAGAAGAAGAATTTTTTCAGTTTTTCCCTATACAAGCCTATGTAAAACTGTGACCCCAAGGGTGGGGCCAAATGTGACCAATGTGTCACCATTTGAACAAACTTGGTAGAGGACCACAAGCTTAAAGCAAGTGCAAAATATTAAACCTCTGGCTCTTGCAGTTTCAGAGAAGAAGATTTTTTAATTTTCCCCTATACATCTCTATGTAAAACATGTGACCCTTGGGCGGGGCCAAATGTGACCCGAGGGTCACCATTTGAACAAACTTGGTAAAGGACCATAAGCTTATAGTAAATGCAAAATATCAAACCTCTGGCTGTTGTAGTTTCCGAGAAGAAGATTTTTTAGATAAGTCTATGTAAAACTGTGACCCCCGGGGCGGGGACAAATTTGACCCCAGGGTCACCATTTGAACAAACTTAGTAGATGCTACATGTAATACATGAGAGCTCTGTGCCTTGTGGTTTCAGAGAAGAAGTTTTTTCCTGTATGTCTATATCAAAAACATGCAAAACCTCAATATACAAACTTTGGACCCCCGGGGCACGGCCATTTTTGACCCCGGGGACTTTATTTGAACAAACTTGATTTATTTACTTTATTGCACATTTTATGGGCCATCACAATTTGGGTTCCATAGGAGCCCAGAATTTGCAGAAGACAAAATTACTTATGCAACCCTTTACAACATGCCAGGGCTCAATCTAGGCAAGGAATTTAGGGAGAAGTCACTTCTCCCTCAAGTGATTTAAGGGAGAAGTGGAGAGAATTTAGGGAGACTTCACGCGACGTGTATACGTAGACAACGGTTGAATAGTCATCACCATGTATATCGCAGTGCAGTGAATACAGTGTAATGCACACTAATTCTTTTTACTCTATAATATGAGCTTGAAATATTGATGCAAATTTCTATGATAATGGATTTATTACTTTACTGTACCTTTTTAAAAAAAAAAAAAAAAAAAAAAAAAAAAATCTTTTTTTTTTAATTTTTTTTTTTTAATTTTTTTTTTTTTAATTTTTCGGCGACTTGAACTTCGCTTTGATGTGCTGCCAAGACGAAGTCAAGAGATCGCGGGCGCGTTCTTCGCCCGAATCGCCCTGTAGATTGAGCCCTGCATGCTATAAGGAAACCAATTCTAAAATTTAGTTCAGCTAGGACAAGAAATGTAAGAGATATGGAAACACAGCTTACATGCAAAATTTGATGTGAAATAGACACATTTTAAGGTTCCATAATTTGGCTTCCATGGGAGCCCATGGGTTATGGGAACCAAAATTGCTTATTCAGCCCTTAAGATAATGCTATAAGGAAGCCCATGGCCAAATTTGGTTGTGCTAGGATAAGAAATGTAAGAGATATAGACTTGGAAACATAGCTTACACGCAAACCTTGATGTGGGATGCCGACGTGATTACATAAGCTCTCTTATTCTTCGAATAGTCGAGCTAAAAATTGTATATTGCACTTTGCACATGAAATTGTATGACTAATCAGCGATTTACAGTTACCTAGGCTATAGAAATTCTCTCTCCCCCAAATACAATAGGCTCGAAATATGTCCTTAAGGCAACTTGGATTAGAAGACATACATAAATGTTTAAAGGTGGACAATGGCAACATATAATTACCCATAAATTATAAACTTAAAAGACCTAATAAACCTGGGGATAAGTTTTGCAGAATATTAATCAAAAACAAGAGGTCAATGACTTTGAAGCTCTACTGATTGATTTTGATTTCAGGAAGTAGTCTATTTTTAGCCGTGGTGGCCATCTTGCATTTCCGGCCGACCTGAAATTTTGCTAGGATCATTTAGACATCAAGAGCAACATTCCTGTGAAGTTTCATAAAAATCCGTCAAGTAGTTTCAGAGGAGTAGTCGCTACAAGTTTTCATTATATAACTCTATGTAAACAAAGATGGCCGCTGACAGCCATGTTTAACATCAAATCAAAACGATTTTTGACAAGGACCAACATCATGTCATGTTAATCATTTTAGAAAAGTACCATATCAATATCACTTATAGTTTTCAAGAAGTAGTCGCTACAATCTTGTATTTCGAAAATCTATTTTTAGCCATGGTGGCCATCTTGAATTTCCGGTCGACCTGAAATTTTGCTAGGATCAATTAGACATCAAGAGCAACATTCCTGTGAAGTTTCATGAAAATCCGTCAAATAGTTTCAGAGGAGTAGTCGCTACAAGTTTTCATTATACAACTCTATGTAAACAAAGATGGCCACTGGCAGCCATGTTTAACGTCGAATCAAAATAATGTTCGACTCGGATAACCATCATGTGTAATGCTGATCATTCTAGAAATAGTCCCATATCACTTATAGTTTTCAAGAAGTAGCCACTACAAACTTATTTTATAAAAATCTTTTTTTAGCTGTGGCGGCCATCTTGAATTTCTGGCCAATCTGAAATTTTGCTAAGATCAATTAGACATTAAGAGCAACATTACTGTAAAGTTTCATGAAAATCCGCCAAGTAGTTTCAGTGGTGTAGTCGCTACAAGTTTTTACTATAAAACTCTATGTAAACAAAGATGGCTGCTGGCAGCCATGCTTAATGTCGAATCAAAATGATTTTTGACAAGGACCAATATCATGTCATGCTGATCATTTTAGAAAAAGTCCCATATCAATATCACTTATAGTTTTCAAGAAGTAGTCGCTACAAACTTGTATTTTGAAAAATTATTTTTAGCCGTGGTGGCCATCTTGAATTTCCGGCCGACCTGAAATTTTGCTAGGATCGATTAGACATCAAGAGCAACATTCCTGTGATGTTTCATGAAAATCCGTCAAATAGTTTCAAAGGAGTAGTCGCTACAAGTTTTCATTATATAACTCTATGTAAACAAAGATGGCCGCTGGCAGCCATGTTTAATGTCGAATCAAAACGATTTTCGACAAGGACCAACATCATGTCATGCTGATCATTTTAGAAAAAGTCCCATATCAATATCACTTGGAGTTTTCAAGAAGTAGTCGCTACAAACTTGTTTTTTAAAAACCTATTTTTAGATTTGGCGGCCATCTTGGATTTCACATCTACAGGAATTTTTGCTAGGATCAACTAGACTTCATGGGCAACATTTTTGTAAAGTTTCATGAAAATCCATTCAGTAGTTTCAGAGGAGTAGTCGCTACAAAAAAAAGTTTACGGACGGACAGAAAGACAGACGGACGGACGAACGGTCACCGCAAAAAGGCATAAGCTCTGCTGATCTCTGATCAGTAGAGCTAAATATAACTAACATATGTTGGAAGGATGTGTTAAAAGCTTACATTAATATTTTAGAACTAAATAAGGGCATTTTATGTGCTGAACAATTGTTCAACAACTCCACTATTTTATAATCCTAATACTGTGAAATCATTATATTTCGTGGGGGATTTAATTTCGCGTATTTCTTGGTTGACCCAAGCCGCGAAATCAAATCCACACGATTATAAATGTCCAAGAGTTTTAATTAAGTAGTATGTGTACGAAAACTGCTTAAAAATGTCTTCCCGATCGCTTATGTATTGCAGTTTTATCAATGAGTTTAATACTTATTGAACCAGGTTGTCTGTTGCAGATAAAACGCTTATCATTATGTAAATGTGTTGATTAATTACATAATTATTCAATTGATAGTAAAAAAATCAAAAGACTGGCTTGTTTGTTTTAATATTTTCAATACCAGTATGTATGCTGATGTGTTGACACACCTGTGTTTACGCAAGCAGACTAATAAATCCATTCACGAATGATATTTAAGTTTGTTATCGTTGTCATCATCTACCGAGTACTGACCTTTAGAGGTCGGCAATTTACTTTGCAAAGTGAATACTTGTAGGTACTTTCAATTAATTGAACAGGTACAGATTTTATATAGTTAATCAACAAAACATAAATTCTAGTAACAAACAAAACACATGCTAACATGGCTACCTTTAAAACACAATACAGTAGGACTTCTGTGTTTTCATATCAATTAGTACTATTATCATACAATCAAAACAACTTAACGAGTTTCAACCCTTATTTGACGTATCACCATTCATAAATATTCATCAGCTAATTGTAGCTGTTAGCCAATAAAATCACCAAGATTTGACAAACATCGACGCAGGTGTCCGCCATTTTCTTCCCAAACAAACAATGGTGTCAGACAGGGTTCAAATTAATAAAACAAACAACGGGAGATCACACAATATTGTTCAGTATAAGGTGACCTGGGTTAATTGCTTATTTGACATGCGCCTGGACAGGTCTGACGTAGTGCCAATATGTAGCCTGGGGACGTGTTTGCATTTACAAATCTGGGTCAAATTTATCGATAATGCATTTCAAAATACAGTGCTTTTTTTACAGATTTTTTTTTCCAAAATCAGAAATGCGCGAATTTACGTCCCCTCGAAACTGTCTTTTTCGAAAGAATCGCGAAATTTAATCCAGATGAAATAAAATGATTTCACAGTATTTTAATCAGAGGTAATGTAATAGTTTACAAATCTTATTATTCGAAGGGTATTCATCAACTTAATGGTTTAATAGATGAGAATGGAAACTTTTATTTTGTTGAAGAATTTAATAACTTGTATAATCAGGGTTCTCCCCAGCGGCTTTAAGTACCGCGATGCTTGAAATTCAAAATCCCTATTAGCGCTGCCCTTTAAATTAGCGTGGTCCTTTAAATTCCAAGCGCGATGCTTAGATTTTACTTAATTGGTATTTGAAATAACCCTTACAGAGCCTCTCTATAGGTGTCACTCGCCATATTCTGTGAAATGCACCTCCACAAATAACAAGTTTTGACCCTCATTTTCATCTCGGGGTTAGTGGGAAATCAAGATGGCAACCTTCCAACCATCACCTTGCCAAAAAATATCTAGGTCATGTGGACTTTTGACCAATAAAATACAGAACAAATTCATTAATTTTCATATTTATTGAAACCACGTGAGCTTATTTTTTTACGACAACCGTTAATCGCAGTCCCAGATTGTTTTGCGAGAAAAATGCGAACATTTTAAATAAACGCGAAGCACTCGTTTATTTAACGCAATTTGATTAGGTAATCGGTGTATTTCATTGATAATTGAATTGAATTGGGTTTTAATGTGCACCGACACATGAAAAGTTATATGGCGCCTTACAGGAATGAACATGCCAGGCTCAACGTCTATTTACATAAGATAAAAAAAGGTAATATGGCAGGGATCACTCTAGGCTGCGATTCCGTGATATTCTCGCATTAAAATCGCATGAAAAAAAAGAACAAATGGAACAAATTGTCGCACCAAAGTCGAGAAATCCATTTTCACCATGTCGGTTCTTAATGAAAATATATTTATATTTCATTTAAAATCTCATGTAAATATGTTCAGATCCATTTATTCGCGATTAAAACATAAATGAGAAAATATCAAATTATTCGAAAATCACATCAAACAAGAGGTCAATGACCTTGAAGCTCTACTGATTGATTTTGATTTCAGGAAGTAGTCGCTACAAACTAGTTTTTTGAAAATTTGTTTTAGACGTAGCGGCCATCATGAATTTCCGGCCGACCTGAAACTTTGCTAGGATTAATTAGACATCAAGAGCAACATTCCTGTGAAGTTTCATGAAAATCCAACAAGTAGTTTCAGAGGAGTAGTCGCTACAAGTTTTCATTATATAACGCTATGTAAACAAAGATGGCCGCTCCGCTGACAGCCATGTTTAACATCGAATCAAAATGATTTTTGAAAAGGACCAACATCATGTCATGCTGATCATTTTAGAAAAAGTCCCATATCAATATCACTTATAGTTTTCAAGAAGTAGTCGCTACAAACTTGTATTTTGAAATTCTATTTTTAGCCATGGCGGCAATCTTGAATTTCCGGCTGACCTGAAATTTTGCTAGGATCAATTAGACATTAAGGGCAACATTCCTGTAAAGTTTCATGAAAATCCGTCAAGTAGTTTCAGAGGAGTAGTCGCTACAAGTTTTTACTATATAATTCTATGTAAACAAAGATGGCCACTGGCAGCCATGTTTAACATTGAATCAAAACAATTTTTGACAAGGACCAACACCATGTCATGCTGATCATTTTAGAAAAAGTCCCATATCAATATCACTTATAGTTTTCAAGAAGTAGTCGCTACAAACTTGTATTTTTTTTTAATTTATTTTTAGCCGTGGCGGCCATCTTAAATTTCCGGCTGACCTGAAATTTTGCTAGAATCAATTAGACATCAAGAGCAACGTTCCTGTGAAGTTTCATGAAAATCCGTCAAGTAGTTTCAGAGGAGTAGTCGCTACAAGTTTTCATTATATAACTCTATGTAAAGAAAGATGGCCGCGGCAGCCATGTTTAACGTCGAATCAAAACGATTTTCGACAAGGACCAACATCATGTCATGCTGATCATTTTAGGAAAAGTCCCATATCAATATCACTTAGAGTTTTCAAGAAGTAGTCGCTACAAACTTGTATTTTAAAAATCTATTTTTAGCTTTGGTGGCCATCTTGGATTTCACATCAACATGAATTTTTGCTAGGATCAACTAGACTTCATGGGCAACATTCTGTAAAGTGTCATGAATATCCATCCGGTAGTTTCAGAGGAGTAGTCGCTACAAATAAAAGTTTACGGACGGACAGACGGACGGACGGACGCCGCACCACGGCATAAGCTCTGCTGATCTCTGATCAGTCGAGCTAACAATCAAAACGAGATTGTTATTTCAGTAAACTTTTGGTTTGCTTTCGCTTCGCAGTTGTAGGTTCGATCCCTCAGGCCTTAGGAATCTTTATGTGAGGAAGCTATCCAGCTGGCTTGCGGAACGTCAGTGGTTCTACCCAGGTGTCTGCCCGTGCACGAAAATTGCCCGGAGGGGCACCTGGGGTCTTCCTCCACCAATGGAAGCTGGAAAGTCGCCATATGACCTTAGCTGTTGGTGCGACTATAAAATCCAATTCAATCAATCGCTTCGCAGTGTCAAAGTAAATTAATTGATTATGAATAAACATGGCCATTTTTTTATAACAATTCATCAATTTCTAGCAGTATCTGACCATTATCCTCCGATCTACATGGACAATGATTTGACACAATTAACTATGAACTGGTGCAAGCAATTATAAAACTATGTTAATGTAAAAAGTTGACATAAATTCGGACACGCTTTATTTCGGATGCTTTAACAACTTCTCCTTTCTTTTGCGCTTTTCAGATTATTTTTTTAAATGTTATGAATTCACGTTAAAAGAAACAACGACTCCGTGTTATTTTCAATATATTGACAATAAATTGTATACAAAAGGAAAGAAGAAAAGAGAGAATCTAGAAAATCAACTAAAACAAATGAGGGAGGACTCTATTACACATTTTTATTTATAACAACTTTATATTTTATTTCCTTTGCATTAATAAAATTGACATTTTTGTTTTTGTTTCATTTTGAAGTTTGCGCACGCTCGAAAATGTCCTTTTTACATAATTTAGCATGCTTAAAAATGCCCTTTTTTTCAGGGAACACCCTGCACTTTTTAAAAACTGAGGTAAACACTATATTAACTGTGATCGTTTGTGTAATGGCTGGGCTATTGGGTCATATTCCCAATTTCCAAAACATTTCTCCCATACTAGGGAGACATTGTCTGTCTGTCTCTTTAATTTTATTGTTTTTTGTCAAAAAAATTGGGGAGGGGTGGTGGGTGGGAATGAGCAAGAATGTAGGAAATCACATTTAAATTTCAAAAATGTTCTGTGGGACATGCCTCACTAGCAACCTCCAGTGCTGCACGCGGTCGATTAACGACTGGTCGTTCGGCTTTGCATCAGAAATGTTTCATGAAAATGGTGAATGTCTCATTAAAATCAATCAAATGGGACATTTTGTCTCATTGAAATTCAATCCTAAGGCGATCCCTGGAATGGGCCTAGAACCTTCTTACCTGCAGAACTGCAGAGTGCTGCAAATTCTATAGTACACACTCCATTTACGATGGAGCCACATGTCCACGTTTGCATACGCGGTGTCATGATAAAGACCTTGAATGAGCATGATAAAACTAGAATTATCACTGAAAGTGATTAATATCCCCACAATACCGTCTTGTAACATAAACATGGCAACCACAAGAAAGCAATATTTATTTCCAATAAATGTACATGGAAATGGGGTCGGGCCACAAGTTATTACAACATTAGAAATCCGGCCCTTCCGCTACAAAATATTCATACAATTTAGACAATGCCAAACAAATTATTTAAACTACAAAATATGAAATAACAGGGGAAAAAAATAAGGACAGAGAGAGAGAGGGAGAGAGAGTGGGGGGAGAGGAGAGAGAGTTTTGAATATTGTTACTGATCAGGGAAGAAGACTAACAAAAATGTGCGTGTTACACCTTTCTAGTCAAAGATGTACAAGTGTAATAAAAAGAGACATGGTCATGAAAAGGATGCATTATAAATTGTTTAAATTTATTACAAACCCAAATTAGCAGGTTCCTTAGAGTTGACTATAGCATTTTTTTGGCAAATTCGTAGTTGAAAAGGGCCATAACTCCATCAAAAATTGGTGGTTTGTAACCAGTCGAACTTGACCTGTATTTTATGGTCTTAAATTATTTAAATCCATTGACCCTTTCATGAGTTATCGTCCGGACACCGTTTTTTGGGCAAATTCTATATTGAAAAGGGGCCATAACTCCGTCAAAAATTGGTGGGTTGTAACCAAAGTCAAACTTGACTTGTATTTTATGGTGTTATATACCCGTGTACCAAATATTATTTAAATCCATCGACCCTTTCATGAGTTATCGTCCGGACACTGTTTTTTGGGCAAATTCTAAGTTGAAAAGGGGCCATAACTCCGTCAAAAATTGGTGGTTTGTAGCCAAAGTCAAACTTGACCTGTATTTTATGGTCTTAAACCCGTGTACCAAAAATGATTTAAATCCGTCGACCCTTTCATGAGTTATCGTCCGGACACCCTTTTTTGGGCAAATTCTAAGTTGAAAAGGGCCCATAACTCCGTCAAAAATTGGTGGTTTGTAACCAAAGTCGAACTTGACCTGTATTTTATGGTCTTAAACCTGTGTACCAAAAATTATTTAAATCCGTCAACCCTTTCATGAGTTATCGTCCGGAAACCGCTTTTTGGACAAATTCTAAGTTGAAAAGGGGCCATTATAACTCCGTCAAAAATTGGTGGTTTATAACCAAAGTCGAACTTGACTTGTATTTTATAGTGTTATACCCGTGTACCAAATATTATTTAAATCCATCAACCCTTTCATGAGTTATCGTCCGGAAACCAACAGACCGACCGACGGACGGACCGACATTACTAAGCTCACTCCTATATACGCCCCCTAAACTTCATTTGTGGGGGTATAAAAATGACAAAATGAATATGAATGGGGATCCTACCCCTCTGCATGTGACGGTGTGTTTGTGAGATTGCAGTGGTTGTATTCTACCCTGGCAACCACGAGGGCATTTCAATGATAAAATATGAAATTAAACGTATATGGGTGTGCATCTTTCCAAAAAAACTTGCAAAACTTAGTGATATGCTTCTTTTTTCAAATGTCACTGGTTTTCGCGATTTAAAAAAGAACGTAAGAAAATATATTTGTTTAGTTCTGAATATGTTAATTGATATATAGGTCTTACACTACATGTACTGCTTAAACAATCAAAAACAAGAAGCAGTCCAAGGGATGGCCACAGTCCCCTACTTGGTCTTGTGAAAGGAAAATCATTAAACTTGTATTAGGTAAGGTTAAGGAATGTTCGAGGAGGTAGGTTATGCAACAGTTCAGCTTCAAGATTGCAGAGAAAAATACTAAAGATAACTGGAAAAGAACAGAAATTACACTAGCATATACTAGCCCTTTTTATATAAAAACATATTTTCCAAAATTAACATTTCAGAAGCTGCACTGCTGTCAAAGGTAACTGTTTCGTCAACACAATAATTGCACAAATGGCAAACTGCTGTCAAAGGTTACTGTGTTTTGTCAACAAAATAATTGCAAACATTTCAAAGAAATAAAGTTATTACCAGTTTGTTAATTCTGAAGTTATTGAAGAAACAGTTATCTTTGAATGTACCCATATGAAAGGTTGAATGTACCCATGTAAATGATCATGCAAGGAATGTTGAATATCTAACCATGTTTAGCTGCAAAATATGTTCCTGTGTTCTAAAGGTAGGTTGAATGGACCCATGTGAATGATCATGCAAGGAATGTTGAATACCTTATCATGTTTAGCTGCAAAATATGTGTTCCTGTGTTCTGAAGGTTCGTGACCTTGACCATTGAGCTACGGACCTGGGTCTTGTGCACGACACGCAATCTCATTATGGTGAACATTTAATTGTGCCAAGTCATTTTAAAATCCCACAATGAATGACAAATTTACAGCCCGGACAAGCCTATTTCTGACCTTTAACCTCCAACTTTGACCTTGAACTTTAAGCTACGGACCTGGGTCTTGCGCGAGACATGCCGTCTCATTTGCGCCAAGTTATTTCAAAATCCCACAAAGCAAGACAAAGTAACAGCCCGGACAACCCTATTTCTGACCTTTAACCTCCAAGTGTGACCTTGACCTTTGAGCTACGGACCTGGGTCTTGCGTACGACACACCGTCTCATTATGGTGAACATTTGTGCCAAGTTATTTCAAAATCCCACAATGCATGACAGTTACAGCCCGGACAAGCCTATTTCCGACCTTTAACATCCAAGTGTGACCTTGACTTTTGAGCTACGGACCTGGGTCTTGCGCACAACACGCCGTCTCATTATGGAGAACATTTGTGCCAAGTTATTTCAAAATCCCATGATGCAAGACAGTTACAGCCCAGACAAGCCTATTTCTGACCTTTAACCTTCAAGTGTGACCTTGACCTTTGAGCTACGGACCTGGGTCTTGCGCGCGATATGCCATCTCATTATGGTGAACATTTATGCCAAGTTATTTCAAATCCCACGATGCATGATAGTGGGGCAGATTGGTGAAAAAATTGTGCATTGTTTGACAAAACCACCAAACTTTGCACATACCTAGACAATACCATACTGAAAACAAGAGGTCAATGAACTCGAAGCTCTACTGATAGGTTTTTGATAGCTAGATCAGCATTCTTGTCAAGTTTCATGAAAATCCGTCAAGTATAGTTTCTGAGTAGTCGCTAAGTTTTCATTATATAACTGTATGTAAACGAAGATGGCCGCTGGCGTCCATGTTTAACATTGAATCAAAATATTTTTTGAAAAGGATCAACATCATGTCATACTGATCATTTTAGAAAAAGTCCCATATCAATATCACTTACAGTTTTCAAGAAGTACTCGCTACAAACTTGTTTTTTGAAAATCTATTTTTAGCTGTGGCGGCCATCTTAAATTTCCGACCAACATGAAATGTTGCTAGGATCATTTAGACATCAAGAGCAACATTCCTGTGAAGTTTCATGGAAATCCGTCAAATAGTTTCAGAGGAGAAGTCGCTATAAGTTTTTACTAAATAACTCTATGTAAACAAAGATGGCCGCTGGCAGCCATGTTGAACAGTGAATCAAAACGATTTTCGACAAGGACCAACATCATGTCATGCTGATCATTATAGAAAAAGTCCCATATCAATATCACTTTGAGTTTTCAAGAAATAGTCGCTACAAACTTGTTTTTTAAAAATCTATTTTTAGATTTGGTGGCCATCTTGGATTTCACATCAACATGAATTTTTGCTAGGATCAATATTTCTGTAAAGTTTCATGAAAATCCATTCAGTAGTTTCAGAGGAGTAGTCGCTACAAAAAAGTTTACGGACGGACAGACAGACAGACAGACAGACAGACGTCCGTACACAAAATCAGGCTATGTGTGACTCAAAACTTATGTGTCTGTTTTTTGTGTGTACGTTCGTACTGTGTGTGACTGTTTTTTACATCTTGTGTGTCATTTTTACCATTTGAACACATTTTAGTCACACTAGCTCGTTTCCTCTTGTTGACTGCAATTTTTTATTGCTTTAAATAAAGAAATAGACTATTTCTTGCGCATAGAGACATGCTTGTGTGTCAGTCACACAAGAAAAAAAAGTCACACAAGTATACTTTATACACAAAAAAAGACACACAAGGCCGCCTTGCTCCTGTAAACTCAGACAGATGGACGGACTTACGGACAACGGACGCCGCACCATGGCATAAGCTCTGCTGATCTCTGATCAGTAGAGCTAAAAATTGGCTATGGACCCACGCCAGATTTTTCAAAATGGCCACCATTTTCAATATGGCCACCAAATATGTAATAAATAATCAGTTGAACCTATATGTATTAGGTTTTAACAACATATATTATGGCAATCACAAAAAAATTCCACAAAATGATAGACAAAGGGTCATGAAATACAATCTGGGTATATTTTAATTTCAAAATGCCTTCCTTTTTCAAAATGGCCACCAGAATGTGTTGAAAAATAGTAAAAAGTATAATTCGTTTAATAGTTGTTTGTAAAAAAGTAATTAATATGTTGAATTTGTTCACTTAGTTTTCTTGGCATAGTAATTGTTTGTTAATATTGCAATAAAGAGTTATTTAGAGGCACACTATGGTTAATGTGTTAAGAGATTTACTAGTTTAAATCAAATTTCATTTCGGATTGGCTCTACATTTTCTTCAGCCTTTGGAATTTCTGAAGGGTACTAAACTAATTTTCTTATCACAAACTGTTGATTCATTATAAAATATATTTATTAAACCCTAAAATACATTGACTTGGTAAACCTTATTTACAAGACAAAACAAGTAAACAAAACCTAAACGCGAAGACATTTTATGCTAACAGATTAACTGCGTCAAAACTATATAGTTGCCGAGCAGAAATGAAATTGGTCTGAAACCCAGTGTGAGATCATAATGGCATTTTGCGTTGAAACCTTCGTATTTAAAATTGAGGCACTTAAAACAATCTGAGACTTGTTTGAAGACTAAATGGACCAGTGCCCTTGTGGCAAGTATGACACTGCAGATTCCTTACTGAAATAAACACATGCATCAGGGAACACATGTTCATCACCTGTTTACCATACTTATGATAAACCGGGCTTACAGTTTTTTGAAGTGTGAGCAAGGCAAGCCTTAGACCATTGAATATTGCACATGACGATCATAAAGAGAAACCAAAAGTTCGCAATTGCCGAACTGTCCAGTTACACATTAAATCTTAAAATTAGTCTTCTCTGTGTGTGTGATAAACGTCATTAGTGTTGTCTCATCAATATCCAATACACTAACTCACAAGCAGAAATATAAGATTGCGAAAGAAGATGAAGTAGGTGCTATAAACACATCTCAGCTTCCACATTAGATGATCTCTGAACCAGATATGGTCTGAGTTATCTGTTAATTTCAGTTATTGCAATAATTCATCAACCCCTGCCTATGAAAGGACCCTTATCTTTTCCATCATGAACAAGTTAAAGATGTTCGTAAGACAGTTTGAGTGACACAGCAGAGGTATTAGAAAATATATTCAAGGACAATATTAAGGATTTACTGGTACTTGACTTACGTTACATACCCCTGTGAAAATAAATCCAAGCTTTTTTGCAATCCTTAGAATTCTCCATGGAATTTCATAGATCTGCAACATTTTATTCACTGGAAAAAGTAAGAAAAAGCTTGGATCCATTATTCCTAGGAATTCCATGACATTTCAAGGATTTTGTGTGAGAATAGCATGGAAAAGCTTGGATTTTTATTCCATCGAAATCCAATGTTTTTTCTGCTTGGAAAAAGTTTGGAATTGAATGGAAATGATTGTTTAAAATACCTCTGCTGAGAAAAGTTTGGACTTGTGAATTTTAATGTGTGGAAAAACTATGGAAAAGCTTGGAATTTACTTTTATTGTGTCATGATAGAACTTTAAGAAAAGTCCATCGTTTTCCAAGCTTTTCCTTTTTTGAAAAAGAGTGGAATACCATTGACTTTTAATAATGAAATACAGAACAGAACAAGTCATTTCTTTGATAGTAAAAGTATATTATATGAATAGTTTATTTCAAATCTAGTAGGCATCTGACCAAGAGGTACAAATATGATAATTAATAATGACAGACAGTGATATTTTAAGACACAAATAAGCAATAATACAAAACTGAAATACGCATAACACTAGCCTGGTATGCATTATCTCAATGAATAATAATATGAACTTCTATCGCGGAGAAGGTGTTCACTATATACATGTAGTATAAATATTTTGCCTCAAAAGTATTACATGTTATATATAAACTTATCGGCACATATACACACTTAAACCCTTAAATACATACTCACATACATGTATACTCATACATAAATATACTAGTACTTACGCCACAATACTCCGCGTAGACAAACTCGGAGTTCGAAACTGCACAGGTAAAAGGTGCAACTTTTTCTAATTGCAGTCATTTTAATGCATAATTATTCTATAACTATAGAAAAAATCGAAGCAGAAGACTTTTGTTTTGTTTTGGAAAAGCGGATGTGGGAAAATTAGAATGCCCGGATTATGTATACTGGGTCACGACAGTTATATGGCGGTTACTATTACCGGCTTCGCGGCGACTGAACATAACATTCAATTAGTAATTATTTCTAAAAAAACTATGGAAAAGCTTGGAATTTACTTTTATTGTGTCATGATAGAACTTTAAGAAAAGTCCATCGTTTTCCAAGCTTTTCCTTTTTTGAAAAAGAGTGGAATACCATTGACTTTTAATAATGAAATACAGAACAGAACAAGTCATTTCTTTGATAGTAAAAGTATATTATATGAATAGTTTATTTCAAATCTAGTAGGCATCTGACCAAGAGGTACAAATATGATAATTAATAATGACAGACAGTGATATTTTAAGACACAAATAAGCAATAATACAAAACTGAAATACGCATAACACTAGCCTGGTATGCATTATCTCAATGAATAATAATATGAACTTCTATCGCGGAGAAGGTGTTCACTATATACATGTAGTATAAATATTTTGCCTCAAAAGTATTACATGTTATATATAAACTTATCGGCACATATACACACTTAAACCCTTAAATACATACTCACATACATGTATACTCATACATAAATATACTAATACGTACAGTACTTACAAAAAGCATATAAATTATAACTTATCTACATATGTAAAGGGGCGTAGCCAGCGATACGCACTTAAGCATGTGCGTAACGTGCGTAACATTGATTTGAAAAGTGAGAAAATAATTATGGCAAAAAATGGCATAAAAATCGAAGGCTAACTTAACTCCTGACATATGTTTTTTTCATTTTTAAAGAAATTATTTTACCCTAGAAGGCCGCAACCCCCCCCCCCCCCCCCCCCCACCCCACCACCCCACCACCTACCACTACCTCGGTGCTACGCGCCATGGGAAATGCCTTCGGCATTAAGGGTGCGTACTTAAGATTTTAGCCTGGTTACGCCTCTGCATGCTAATTATCAAAATATAGTATTTCATTTCTTAATCTAAATACCTTGTAGATGAATATACCCAATTCAGGGGCGTACCTGGAGCATTTTGAAATGTACGCCAGATATGAGAAGCGTAGCTGCAAATCGAGCAGCGACGCTGCGAGTGGGGGGTAGGTGTGGGAGGGGGTTTCACAACACAGAAATAAGAAATACAGTACAGCTCACACGAAGCCCACAATTTACTCTTTCACACCGAGTGAGGAATTTACAAATCGCGTTATTACGCGGAGATTCGATGATAAAACAACGCGGAGTCGGAAAAGCTTCTCGGCGTACTTACGCCACAATACTCCGCGTAGACAAACTCGGAGTTCGAAACTGCACAGGTAAAAGGTGCAACTTTTTCTAATTGCAGTCATTTTAATGCATAATTATTCTATAACTATAGAAAAAATCGAAGCAGAAGACTTTTGTTTTGTTTTGGAAAAGCGGATGTGGGAAAATTAGAATGCCCGGATTATGTATACTGGGTCACGACAGTTATATGGCGGTTACTATTACCGGCTTCGCGGCGACTGAACATAACATTCAATTAGTAATTATTATACTGGAAATTATAATTTTGTTTTTAATTAGTCTTCCTTTGTAACAAATTTTACTATTCTGATGTTTATTATTACATCGATGGGTTCTTTAGTCAGAAATAATCAGAAAAATGGTGAAGAATTCCGGGTCATAAACCCGTTATTAGTGCCGTCTTGTTAAAATATACATACATGGCCAAGGATTATGGGTATTTAGTATTTATGTCGGTAGGAAAACTGTTGACTTTCGGACAACAAAAACGAACAAAACTTGTGATTAAATGCATTAAAAGTTTGAATTACGTATTTGTTTCGAAATTTATTCATTGTATTTATCAGTCGTGTCAACTCTGCACATAAAATATGCACTTGGCATTTATGTCGGTAGGATAACTGTTGACTTTTTATGTACTTTTTTTCTGGCGATGGATTGCTTTTTCAAGCGCGATATCAGACAAGTTGAAAAGTTGTCGGAAGATTCAGTTTTTTCTCAATAATAAATCACCACAGGTGTGCACTCATGGTTAATTGGATTCTACGCGGAGTAACTCGGAGTGTGTGACTCGACAATGGCGTACTTTCGCCGCGTGAATTCGCCGAGTACAAACACCGACTCTGCGTAGATAGGCGCGAAACTCGATTTGACCAAACTCGGCGAATCGAGTAAAATGTGTGTTTCGCGTGAGCTGTACTGTATGTAAAATAAAAATAGTTTCAATTGGTGGGTAGGGTTTGGGGTGGGGTTGAGAGGCGGTTAGGGGTGAGGGGTTAGGAGGGGGCACCATATATGTGTAAGAAACAACACAGAAATACAGGGAAAAAAAATTAAAAAAAAGTGTGGAGGGGGAGTGGGGTGTGGAGGGAGTGGGGGTGGACGATACTATAAGAAATCCCAAACCAAAATTATAGATATACTTGCTTACATGCAAACCTAGATCTGCCTTTATTGCACATTTTATGAGCCATCACAATTTGGGTTCCATGGGAGCCCGGAATTTGCAGAAGACAAAATTACTTACCCAACCCTTTACAACATACTAAACTTAGTTCACCTAGAGATCATGGAGATATAGACCTGTAAACACAGCTTAAATGCATAAGTTGTCGGGAAACAGACACATTTTAAGGGCTATCACAATTTGGATTCCAATGGGAGCCCAGGGGTTACAGGAACCAAAATTACTTAAGCAGCCCTTAAGATAATGCTATAAGGAAGCTAATGGCCAAATTTGGTTGTGCTAGGGTAAGAAGAGATATAGATTTGTAAACACAGCTTACACGCAAACTTTGATATGAAATGGGACACATTTTGTGGGCTATCATAATTTGGGCAACCAAAATTGCTTATGCAGCCCTTAAGATAATGCTATAAGGAAGCCCATGGTCAAATTTGGCCAACATGTTTACATAAGCTCTCTTATTCTTCGAATAGTCGAGCTAAAAAAGGTAAAAAAATCACTGCTATGTGTTATAGTATTGAAAATACGGTCCGGACAAGCATTTTCTATGACAGAGGTCACAGGTCAAGGTGACAATGACCTTATTTTGGTACGCGACACACCACTATCACAAGATGTATTCACATACCAAGTTTGGTATCTCCCTAGTGTTGAAAATAAGGTCCGGACAAGCATTTTCTATGACAGAGGTCACAGGTCAAGGTCACAATGACCTTATTTTGGCATGTGACACACCGTTATCCCAAGATCTATTCAAATACCAAGTTTGGTATCTCTACGTGTTATAGTATTGAAAATACGGTCCGAACAAGCATTTCCTATGACAGAGGTCACAGTGACCTTTTTTTGGTACGCGACCCACCGCTATCCCAAGATGTATCCACATACCAAGTTTGGTATCTCAAAGTCTTAAAGTATTAAAAATATGACCCGGAAAAGCATTTCGGAAGGACAGACAGACGGACAGGGTGCAAACCTTTAGTCCCCCCGGGACCGGTGGGGGACTAATAATAATACTATTTGCATCATCGCAAAGTAATAGTATACAAGTACTACTACTAGGGTATAAATGTCATAAAAGAAAAAATCATGCGCTATGTC
Source organism: Cyrtodaria siliqua (assembly GCA_037043455.1). Taxonomy (NCBI): domain Eukaryota; kingdom Metazoa; phylum Mollusca; class Bivalvia; order Adapedonta; family Hiatellidae; genus Cyrtodaria; species Cyrtodaria siliqua. Next base: position 104,238 of record JAWPHD010005355.1, on the reverse strand, counting down.
TATATACTTTCTGCATACATCACACAATGTCATACATGTACTAAAACAATCAAATGGCAAGACGCACAGCTTAAATGTTCATTATAAAGAACAACGGTTAAACACACACAAAAATATACATGGGGCCATCCTTAAAAAATTGTTGGTTCGCAGTGCTCCGACACAGAATTTTTGAGGTGGGTAGGTAGGTAGGTAGGTAGGTGAATTTTTGTTGCTTTATGGTTGATTACCATTTATATGTTAAAAAACATAAAACAGTTTAAATCCTCACCCTCCAAGGCACTAAAACTAGGTTCACTACCCCTGCGTAATTTTCTAGAACTGTTCATGAGACTGTTAAATGAGACAAATTTTCTAGAACTTATGTTCAAGAACAGTTCTAGAACTTATGTTCAAGAACAGTTCTTGAACTATCTGTACTGACACTGTTCTAGAACTGTTACAGAACTATCTGTACTGGAACTGTTCTAGAACACTTCTAGAACTATCTGTACTGGAACTGTTCTTAGAACTGTTCTTGAACATAACCTCTAGAAAATTTGTCTCATTTAACGTTCATGCACAGTTCTAGAACTGCTCAAGAACAGATGAAGCACAGTTCTAGAACTACTGTACTGGAACTGTTCTAGAATGATCTGTACTGGAACTGTTCTAGAACAGTTCTAGAACTATACTGGAACTATTCTTGAACAGTTCCAGTAAGATAGTTCTAGAACTGTTCTTGAACATAAGTTCTAGAAATTTTGTCTCATTTAACGTTCATACACCATTCTAGAACTGCTCAAGAACAGATGAAGCACAGTTCAAGAACAGTTCTTGAACAATCTATCCAGAACAGTTCCTGCACAGTTCCAGAACTCCCTTGGCCACTAATTTAACCTACATAACAGTAAAGAACAATTCATTAATTGAACCTTCAGAATGCCTGGTCATACTTGGTGAAATGTTACATATGATACTGAAATGAAATAATATCTGGTGTGCTGAATACCATTTTTCTGTCTGCAACAAAAAAAGAAAGTCAATCCATGAAAACACATGACAATAGGGGTTTCATTTTAAAAAACTGTTTCTAAAGACTACATTTAGAAATTTCATCTTTCAAATACAACTATTAAATGTATAAGATGTTTTGACACAATAAGTAATTTAAGTATTATCACAAGACACTTACATTTAATCATTAAATGATGCAAGTACAATCTTTAGTTGGACTGCCATTTTACCGCCATAAACTCAAAAGAATGGCGTCTGTATTTTATTTGCAATTTTGTCAGAATCACACTCAGGTGTCATAACCTACTTTCTTTGCAAATATAAATGAAGACATGGGCTTTTAAACTCCAGATAATGTTATTATATTAAACTGTTCTTGCAATAATGATTATCATATATTTGTTTGTTAATAGTAGTAAAGATTTTTTAATTAATGAGATGAACCCCTGCGAAAGTCTGTTCTTATACTCAAGAACAGTTCATGAACATTTCCAGAACATTAAGAACAGTTCTTGAACTGTTCTTGATTCATTGTTCTAGAACATTTTCAAGAACTATTGAAGAACATTTCAAAAACTGTAATTTTTCTTATAACCTATACTGTGTTCAGTAGCCATTAAATAACATTCATAAACATTCAGTTTGTTATAGAAAAAACCTGTTCTGGAAATAGTGTAATAAAATTATGTTGTTTTGTGGAAATATTCAAAAGATTTCAAACTTTTGAACTTTAATTTAATCAACACAAAACTTAAGTGCTACAAAATAAATGTCTTTTTATATACCAAGGTTATGGATAATTGTTTTTATGTCCCAGTAAAAGCCATCTATGTATACATGGGGTGTGTTCAAGCCACTTAAAAACAAAGAAATTTCATATTGCATTATAATACCTGTGCCTGTCAGCATTACAAAAATAATGCCTTTTTCAAACGCTGTATCAGTAAGTAGTGTGACTAATAATGGAAGATCACAATAGTTTATTAGGTGGTTTAATATTGTGACTTGCTTACTAATTTAATGTATATTTACATTTGCACTGATGTAATCGATCTGTAACAACAATTCCTATTAAGATAACACAATGTGTAGATATTTTAAGAACATCTTAATTACATTTCCTATTAAAAGGAATTTAGTTCACATTTTAAAGAACATTTGGAGAACTTTAAATAGAGAAGATGTTCTGAAATGTTTCTTCACAATTTCAAGATCAAATGAAGAACAGTTTAGAACTACAAGGGTTTAAAACTGTTCTTAATTAGTGTTTAACACTTAAAGTTTAAGAACACCTAGAGTTAGAACTAATTAAGAACAGTTTTAGAACCCTTGAAGTTCCTGAACGGTTCTTCATTTGTTCTTCCAAATTGTTCAAGAACAAATTAAGAACAGTTCAGGAACTTGTTCAAGAACCTTTTCAAGAATATCTTAAGAAAAAATTAAAAGTTCTAAAATGTTCTTCAATAGTTCTTGAAAATGTTCAAGAACATATTAAGAACATATGTTCTAGAACAATGAATCAAGAACAGTTCAGGAACTGTTCTTAATGTTCTAGAACTGTTCATGAACTGTTCTTGAGTAAAAGAACAGAGTTTCGCTTACCGGGAATACACAAGGCAACCATTAAACAACACCATGAAGATGTTTGTATAAAAGACAATGACCTCTTTAAACATTTTTAATATTGTCAGAATACTAATTTCATATTATATTCTCTAAAAGTGCCTTCCAAAAATACTGGGTGCTACTTAAAGCTGATATCCCGCCAACAACAGGGATATTGTACAGAAAAAATGTAGGCTACACTGTTTCTAAGCCTAAGTACTGATGTAACTTATATATATCTGCTACCATGTTATACTTTGTATTACATTTGTATCCTCACAGGCTTTATAGCCTATTGGAAATTTGAAAAAAGTATCTATCTATATGTTGCGAATCTGAACTTGTTTAATACAATATCAACGCCTTAACTGGCCAGGAAAAACATCAACCTATTTAACAGACACGTGTGTATACTATTATGTAATAAACATTACCGTTACATATATGTACATGGGTTACAGGGCCTTCCCCAGGAGTTTTTTAAGGGATAGTGGTATTTAAACGCGCGAGGGTGGGGGTGGGTGCGGGAAGGGGCTCCCCTAGTTCATGTTGATTTTTTTTTCATGTTTTGAAATAAAATACGGGTTTTGGCATACCCTGACAATTTAAAACATGTTTTTTAATATATCTACCAGTCTGCCTTAGACAGTATAATATATGACCATTTTTTTACTTTTTTTGTGTTTTTTTTTTTGTTGTTTTTTTTGGAAAAAGATGATACACTCAACTTCATACATTGTTTCCTTTGCTGTTATAGAATTGTTTTTATCTTGTAAACACTTCATTATATAAGTGGTAAAGTTAAGCTGGAGAAATTATTTTTTTTTTCAGTGAATAACATTTAAAAAAAATAATTGAAAACGCAGTGTCGTGTGTTTTTTTAAGCAACTGAAATAAGGACTAACCGGATTTACATCAACTTTTTACGCTGACATTGTCTACAATAACTTAACGTTTAGTCATGTTTACTGCATCCAGTCAATAGCGTTTTCGAAAAAAAAGGTAGGAAACGGTTATAAGTTTATTTAAACTGTTATAAAATTGCTGTCTTTATTCATAATTATCGTTTTTAATTTGAAACACGGACGCAAATTCAAAACCGCAAGTAACATAAATTTATAATCTGCAACCCCCGAGATTCTTATAATTTTATTGTGGTTATCGAATAATTTGCTTTTGTGTGATTATTTTTTCATCATTATCTATTTAAAATCGCTATAAAATGGATGGAGGCACGTTAATTTCAACGCTACAATAAAATATAACATAAGTAAATTGTTTTCACATTTGATGACGTAATACGTTTACTGGTCATGTACGCATGGTTGAATTCTTGAATTACCCTTATCGCAGAGGTAATTAACACCTCTGCCCCTCTAATCCTTATGAAAACACTCCAATCAGAGCTAAAGACGTACGCTTGTATGCTTGTTAGGAGTTTATGCCTCAAGGCGTTATTTGTTTGTTTCAAAAGTTAAGGGATCGCGGCGCCGCTACGCCATAAATGGCTGGGGAAGGCCCTGGGTTAAATCAGGCATAACAACTTGATCCTGAGATTGACAAAGTTTTTAACTCAAGCGGAAATTTTGCAGCCATTTTGACAAAAGTTTCATCTTTTGTTATTATACTGCTCCCTCGATAATCCTATTGTTTACCAAATTATCTATGACTATCAAGTTCCTTCTAAAAAAAAAATCATAATTACTTTCCAATCTTTCATCAACACTCGCCGAAATTGTTTTCATATTGATCAATATTGGAACGATTTCATCGATTAAATTGCCGCTATATACTGTTTTATGCGGTCACTTATTCAATCAATCAATTACCTAATCAGTCAGTTGTTATATAACTAATCTGCTTTTACGATCAATCAAGAGTAATTATTGCCAGTCATCCTAAAACTGTGAAATTTGATGACTGTTTATTCCAATTATGCCGTGTAGGTACCTTGACAGGCTGGGTATAGGTTTTTCCCACTTCGACTGGCGCATTATGCAACATCGAGGGAGAGCCAGTCTCGTTTATATGAACCGCAAAGAAAAAATCTACCGGAAAAGATGGAGAAAAAATAAATCGGCGCCATGAAACACCAAAAAAAAAGTTTAAGTCGCGGCCATTTGTATGAGTCGGTCGCGCACTGCAAACCAACAATTTTTTAAGGATGGCCTGGATACATGGAAAAACAATACAATACACTGAAAACGAAACAGGTACAGGTATCAGACTTTCAACCTCTCACCATATAATTTATCTAACTCGTTTAATAAATTCAATTTTATACAGGCGCTCATGTAAAATCCTCTATGTATTTGATCTTACTGATAATTTTCCGTTGCCGAGATGATGATATTTCAATTTATTTTTCAAATGTGTGTTCATCGGTTTTTATCCTTAGATTTTATAGTAAAATAAAAATCTTTGTCCATGTTGTCAGAATGAATATTATAAGAAATGAAACGACAGCAATATTCAAGATTCGATTTTAAAAAGATACATTTATATTGAATCAATGAATATGTAATCACGAAATATGCAGGATTTTAATCGAATCCCACTGTAATTAATGATTTTACGGGTGTAAAGATCTTGAAAATTCAGTATATAATTAAGAATTACTGATGGCATTGTTTGCGAGCAATCGACGTTAATAAGGACAGAGCAAATCTGACATTTTTAAAACTACGTTTAACCAATTTATAAAGCTTATTCCTTGAATGCATATTTTTGTCAGGCTGTTGTTGAGGGGGTTTGCAAGCGTCTGACCACAGCAAAGGGCCCAATTGACCTCAAAGGGTTCGCCTTCTCAGTTAGTGAGATCCCCCTGGGGAATCGTACCCCGAGTGGTTTTTATGCATGTTACAGTATATTTTAACGGATTATTATGTGTGTATATCCTTAAAAATGTACTTACACCAAGCTCACATAAGAGTAGGCGATTGTCTCTAAACAATGTATAGTGTACTCGGCTATATTATGTGTAACACTAATATGTGAGCTGTATCTGTATTAACCATACAGACTACCTTCCCCGTGTTTTAATCACGGAGGCAGTATAATACTTTAGATAAGTTATGTTAAAATCTCTTACAAAGTATTTTAACTAGGACAACAGTGTCTATTTTACCAGGAAAACCATATGTATGCAAAAGATCTTTTGGAATAAAAATTCCTTCGTCAGCTGCCATAAAGAGGCACCGTTGTGTTACTTAAATATTTGGCGTTTTAGCCCGTATACACGTATATTCACCCTTGTGAATTTTACATGTGTATTCTCTACCAGTATATGTTAAACTGTGTGGTATCGTGTGTCACCGTGGACTATGTCTTAGTATATATATTCACTTCCAATCTTTACATGTATATGTTAGATCGTTTTCAAACTCATTTAGTATCAGAATACTAGAAGTTGGCATCTGCCGGTCGAGTAGTGTATGCTGTTACAATCACCTACTGAACATTCTCTGTTTTCAGTGTATTGTAATTTTGTTGCAATTTGTTGTATTGTAACAGTTACTGCGTGTTGTAATCGCTTTGAGTGTGTATGCTATTTTGTTACAATTCTCCAGTTCTTGACCTGGCGAGATTTTCGTGCAATCGTATAATCTCTTTGTGTAATAATACACTAAGCTACACTCAACTGGGTAACACTAATAGTCGATTCTAATAGTTAACCAATCTTCAATATTCTCTACTTTAAAGAGCTTGTCTTCAAACCATCACATTCACCTATAGTGAATTATGTGTTTGTGTATATACACTATATCTTGCGTGTTTACCGCTTAATGTTAGTTATTTACAAAATATACTATATCCGTTCATCAGGTCGTACATTAACATCACTTGCTGACATTTTAATGTGCGTATGTAATTGTATCATTCTTTATATATGTGTATATCAAAGTGAACAGGCTGTATTTATTTTCCCTTGTATACATTTAATAGCTGAATACTGGCATTTGTACATTTTAAATGTGATTAACCGCAGAACTGTATTCAGAGATTATTAAGTCTGTGGTTTAACATTCTTTATTTTAACATGTGAACAAATGATGAGACTCAAATAAACACTTGAAGTTACGTTAAAAACTGTCGCGTTGCCTACAAGTGACCGATACATTCTCAAACAAAGATTCAAGATTCTTTATAAAGTAACGTAAACATTACAATGTTTCTTGTTACCTGATACAATGAATAATATTATACATAAAACAGTTATTATTATTATTATTATTACAACTGTTATTATTATAATAATTATAATATATTATTATTATTATTATTATATTATTATTATTATTATTATTACAGTCAGTCATGATATGCATAAAGGCAATGAGCAAAACATGATTTATAAGGAAAAGATATACAAACATATATTAAACGCGAGGTTGTACTAAGATAGAACAATGCAATGTGTATGTATAATGTACATATATACATATTGAAATATCATGAATTGAGTGTTGTTAAATGGCTCATCAACACAGTATAGGTTATTTAGAGCCGCCCCAGAGAGAGGAGAAGGATACATAGGAATCCGGGAACCATGCCCTACTCTTATTATCGAATAGTTTCCTATGGTTCTTTAACGTGCTCGGAGGATAGACCGATACACGGGACCGCACGGTTTATGACCCCATCCGACGGACGAGGCTAATGAAAAATCATGAAGAACGTTAAAGCATATAGATATGCAAAAGATGGTGCAGTATATACTTTAAGTGCGATTTACAGTACATTTTCATGACGATTTACTATGTTTTGTCGAATAATTGTCGCTTGACATACAAATTTACAAAACTAACAGATTGCATTAGCTCAATAAATTTAAAAACGCTTGGTCTAACAAAGTGATTTAATATATTGTGTTCGAATGTCAGTGTATGCTTGACATATACAAATAAAGTGGTATTCGCCTTCTAGATCACCAGAATTACAAATTAAACAATAGCGTTGATCATAGTCGATTATGTTAAAACCATAACGACCTGTTTCAATCCGCAGTTGATGCGATGACAGTTTTAGCTTAGTAAGTGCAATATGAAATTTCTGTGGTATTTTATCTAGATAATACTCATAATTGAAAGAGGTCTTAAATAGTCTGTATGTACACAAAGATCGACTGTTATTTACAGTAGTATACCGTGATTAAACAAATTAAAATATTATTCTTTTCTTGAACAAAAGATGAAAAGTAAATAAATTAACCCATCAGGGTTGTTCCTAGTGTGTTAAAATACACGTTTAATGCTCTTTTGAAATTTTTCGTATTGGCGAGCATCAGTATATGCAGTTACATAGAACGTCAGAATAATAAAAAAAAACGGCATAGGAGCCAATTTATTAGGCTAGATTGTTCCATACATCAGAAAAACCGGTATCATTTAACAATGTTTTGACACGAGAAACCCAATTAGTTTTACCTCTATGACAGTCGAATGTTAATGATTTGTACAAATGTTGTAAACTGATATTGTCAGATCTAACAATTTTGCACCAATACTTAACAAGACGGACATATCTATTAACATACATACTTATAGGAGTATCTACATAACTCACGATATTTAGCAGCATTTAATACAAGTAGATTGTTTTACATGCAACATAGATTTAAGGAACTTTAGGTGAATTCTTTTAATTTCTTTACGTTTACTAAATCCCCATATTTCACAAGCATAATTTAGTATAGAGCTAACGAAGGCATCAAATAGCTGACAAATTGTACTAGGTTTCAGCAGGGACTCATATACATAGACGGATCCTGGTTTCAGTGAATAGTTACGTAAATTATGATGTTATTAATTAAGTGGTTTCATATAGACATTATTAACTAGTATAATTACCTAAACATAAGAAATAAATAGTGAGTAGGAGATGAGTACGAGTTGACCAATTGAAAAACTAAAATGAGTACGAGTTGACCAAAATGAGTACGAGTTGACTTAAGTCCGAGATGACCTGTAACCCTGTCGGACACAGAAAGATAACTCACTAGTTTAACTTTTAATGTGTAATTTGTAGTTTAACTATATTGATCTATTACAATACACCTACCTTCTAGAACTGAATGCAATTATCAAGTCACATTTATGACCCACTATGTCGACTTCAACACTGACAATGTTTTTAAATTGCTCTAAACCGCCGACTAACACATATTATTTTCCATCAGTGTCTAGCATCTGGATGAAAACATCCGATCGGAACTCTTCGGCAATTTCCGTACACGGTAAATGTCAAACTCCAAATCCAATCGGAACTCTTCGCCAATTTCCGTACTCGGTAAATGTGGCTCGGAAAGTACAAAGTATTGGCAATCGGAAACTGCCTCGTAGACCAGCAATCGGAACTGCCTACGTCGGATTCCGTTCACTCGGAAATTGGCGAAGAGTTCCGAGTTGGGTAGACCAGGTGATCAATCGGAACTCTTCGCCAATTTCCGTACTCGATTGAGAGTACTCGACGCTATATTCAGTAGGGGCGCAGCTGAATCATTTCACATGCCTGAACGTAGGGAAAGGGCTTATATGGTACAAGTTTATAAAATCCAGAATAAGATCGATAAAGTAGATGAAAACAAGCTCTTTCAAAGGGCAATATATACAGGAACTAGGGGGTCATTCACAACAGCTATATAAACAAAGGGCAAAGTTAAATGTCAGTATTAAAGAACACCATTGGAAACAGAGTTGTTGATGCCTGAAATAAACTTCCCATCAAGGTAATTGAGACGCCTTCGCAAAAACCATTGAGCGGCACACCAGTATTTTCCGAGCCATATTTACCGAGTACGAAAAGTGGCGGAGTTCGGATCGTCACCGTGTGTGGTAGAATGCTTCTACTGCGCAATGTACCGTTTCACTGATACAAGCGACTTTGAAGTAAATTATGGCTAAATAAAGCGCATTCCAACCACGATCGTGGCCAAGCGTGTGATCTACGTTCTATGAAAATGATATGCATGTATTGGGATTATCACTCATGATTGTTCATGGCGGGATATCTATAAACTGTGAAAATGGCCACGCCCTATAAAACAAGCAAGTAAACATAATGGCGGTCTTCCCTGTTCGATCTTTTAAATCACCTGAGCCGAAGGGATCACTCTTCGTTCGTCGTCCGTCGTCCGTCGTTAACTTTTCTTCAAAACAACTTCTCCGCAGAAACCGCTTGGCTAATTTTGACCAAACTTCACATGGATAATCCTTAGGTGAATGCTTTTCAGATTTGTTAAAATTAGTTCAGCGCGACGTCCAAGATGGCCGCCATTACCATATATAGTCGAAACCTTAAAAAATCTTCTTCTCCAGAACGCCTGGACAGATTTCTAACAGTTTTTCTTTTAAAATGATCGCCAACGCCTAGACTATCAATTGTTTTCAAATGAAGTCCCCGGGGTCAAAAATGGCCGTGCCCCGGGGGTCCAAAGTTTGTAAATTGAGATTTTGCATGTTTTTCATATAGACATATAGGAACAAACTTTAAAAAATCGTCTCTCTGAAACCACACGGCACAGAGCTCTCATGTATTACATGTAGCATCTGCTTATGGTCCCCTACTAAGTTTGTTCTAAATGGTTACCCTGGGGTCAAATCTGTCCCCGCCCCGGGGTGACAGTTTTACATAGACTTATATAGGGGGGGGGGGGAAAAAACTTCTTCTCGGAAACTACAAGAGCCAGAGGTTTGATATTTGCATTTACTATAAGCGTATGGTCCTTTACCAAGTCTGTTCAAATGGTGACCCTCGGGTCACATTTGGACCCCACCCCAAGGGTCACATGTTTTACATAAACATGTATAGGGAAAAAACTTTTAAAAAAAATATCTCTGAAACTGCAAAGAGCCGGAGGTTTAATATTTTGCATTTGCTATAAGCTTATGGTCCTCTACCAAGGTTTGTTCAAATGGTGACCCCTGGGTCCCATTTGGCCCCACCCCGGGGGTCACAGTTTTACATAGTCTTGTATAGGGAAAAACTCAAAAAAATCTTCTTCTCTGGAACCACATGGCACAGAGCTCTCATGTATTGCATGTAGCATCAGCTTATGGTCCTCTACTAAGTTTGTTCAAATGGTGACACTGGGGTCAAATTTGTCCCCGCCCCGAGGGTCACAGATTTACATCGATAAGGAAGGCTTTGATCAAGTCCAAAGTATGTCATTAACGCATGTTAGTCACCATATGGTCAATTTATATAGGGAAAAACTTAAAAATCTTCTTCTCGGAAACTACAAGAGCTAGAGGTTTGATATTTTACATTTACTATAAGCTTATGGTCCTTTACCAAGTTTGTTCAAATGGTGACCCTCGGGTCACATTTGGATCCGCCCCAAGGGTCACATGTTTTACATAGACATGTATAGGTAAAACTTAAAAAATCATCTTCTCTGAAACTGCAGGAGCCAGAGGTTTAATATTTTGCATTTGCTATAAGCTTATGTTCCTCTACCAATTTTGTTCAAATGGTGACCCTGGGGTCATATTTGGCAACGCCCTGGGGGTCACAGTTTTACATAGCTTGTATAGGGAAAAACTGAAAAAAATCTTCTCTCTGGAACTGCAAGAGCCAGAGGTTTAATATTTTGCATTTGCTATAAGCTTATGGTCCTCTATCAAGTTTGTTCAAATGGTGACTCTGGTGTCAAATTTGGCTGCGCTCCGGGAGTCACAGTTTTACATAGACTTATATATATATATTTAGAAAAATAAATCTTCTCTGAAACTGCAAGAGTCAGAGGTTTAATATTTTTGCATTTACGATAAGCTTATGGTCCTCTACCAAGTTTGTTCAAATGGTGACTCTGGTTGTCAAATTTGGGCTGCGCTCGGCTCCGGGAGTCACAGTTTTACATAGACTTATATATATATATTAATATATATATATAGGGAAAAAAATCTTCTCTGAAACTGCAAGAGCCAGAGGTTTAATATTTTGCATTTACGATAAGATTATGGTCCTCTATCAAGTTTGTTCAAATGGTGACCCTGGGGTCAAATTTGACCCCGCCCCATAGGTCACAGTTTCACATAGACTTATATAGGAAACACATTAAAGTCTTCTTCTCTGGAACTACAAGAGCCGTAGGTTAATATTTTGCATTTACTATACTCTTATGGTCCTATACCAAGTTTGTTCAAATGGTGACTGTGGGGTCACATTTGGCCCCGCCCCAGGGGTCATGTTTTACATAGACTTGTATAGGGAAAAAACTTAAAAAATCTTCTTCTCTGAAACCACAAAGCTCTCATATATTACATTTAGCCCTGGGTCACATTTGACCCTGCTTAAGGTGGTTACACTCTAGCATCTTCATTTTGTATTTGATATTTACCAAACTTTGTCAGTATCTTTATATCAATGTTGTTATAAACAACAGAGCCAACATTTCTTGAACAATCTTATGCAAACTTGCACAGATTGTAATGTGCCAGTTCTCAGATGATCGATTTAGGGCCATCTTGGCCCTCTTGTTATATTTTCTTTCTACAGTCGTTTATATTTAAACGCTGTGTAGCAGTCTATAATCGTGGCGACCACTGAATCGGTGAAAATATACAAAATCTGGAAGATGAACGTCAACGGGCAGCAGAAAATCGATTTATTTAACAAATACACGTCATTGCTACAGCTGAAAATGTATAGTAAGATTTTTTGACGTATTTCATCTATTTATAAACGTGCTAATTACTAGAAAATACAGTCACGGTGAATAAAACATAACGGTGGTACTTCAATTTGTTTACGCTGAATAGACTTTTAAGTTTTATCAGGAAGTAAGTACTTACTCCCTGGTTTTATTTACAAGTTCTCTTCTATATCACGACATATATATGTCTATTCTGTACACACAGCGAGGCTTTTGTTATCAACAAATCACATTTAAACATTGTTTTCCGTTTGGTTTGTCTAAATTCTTCAGAATCACGTTTATGTTAAAAGGCCGGTTGTACGGACAATTGCACTATTATGTACGGCATACTGCCGTGAAAAAAAAATGAAAGGCGGCGTACTGCTTAACTGTACGGCGTATTGATTTTTGTTTTACACATATGAAAACTTCATGTTAAGGGCTTCTATTTTATCAGGACTTTATATGACTTATAAGAGATGTATTTTTCAAAATCCAAAATGTAATATTTTTTTGTTGCTAAAATCAAAATCATAATCCACTTAAAAACTACCCTAAGCACAATTTCAGTATGTATGTTATTACTTGCAATCATCAACAGGTACTTTGTAAGTGAGAAAAATATTTTACTCTTCCATAAAATATACATGTTGATACAAGATTTTTTTTTCTTTTTCAAAATGGCTAAGTTTACATTTAAGTTTTTGTTAAAATCAAAGTCATAAACCACTTAAAAACTACCCTAAACACAGTTGCAATATGTCTGTTATTACTTGCAATCACCAACAGGTACTTTGTAAGTGAGAAAAAAAAGTTTACCTTTCCATAAAATATACATGTTGATTCAAGAGAATTTTCTTTTTAAAAATGTCGAAGTTAACATATATTTTTGCTACCGGTGCAGGGTGATATGCACTAACGGTACTTAAATAAGTAAACAGAATAAGCCACAAGCTCCTTCGTTACTCAGTCGACCCAAGTCAACGTAACATTTGGCGACGAGGAAAACAAGCATCCACGTACATCATAAACTGTATGCATAAACATGAGTTTGCCACCTTTCCCTTCATTTGATGTCGATGCAGACACATCAAATGCCGGTTCTCGACGGGAGAAATGGGTCGCACGGTTAGAAATAATGAAAGCAATTGAACTCACAAAAACAGGCAGATGGTATGAATTGAAGTCAGTCACCGATGAAAACATCAATATTGAAGAAATGACTGCTTTAAGAAGCATCAAAGATGAACTGACCGTTCATAGTGAAAATATCCTTCTCAGAGACACGAGAATTGTTCTACCAAAGACATTACGTGAAAATGCTATTAAAATAGCACATGAGGGCCATCAAGGAATAACAAAGACAAAATCATATCTCAGGTCAAAGGTATGGTTTCCAGCGATAAACGAGTATGTAGAAAAAGAAATCAAAGGTTGTCTTCCATGCCTCGCTACCACAAATGAACCAAGACGGATGGAACCTCTACAGATGTCTGAACTGCCGGCCATACCAGTGCTCGACAGAATAATTTCAGAATTTGGTATACTCAAAATCTTAAAAAAAGACAATGAAAGCCCTTTCAACTCTCAGAAGCTTTTAAGACAATTTGCTTCTTATAGCGGTTTCGTTCGCAGGAGAATAAACAATTAACACTATAAAAGGACTCAATATACCATGTTGGTGAAAGTGAACTGAAAGAACTGATTACTTGTATTTGTTTCTAGTCATACATATATTTTGTTTCTAGTCCATCATTAAGAATGTGATATCATTTAACAGAAATATTATTGAGTGCATTTACATTAGTGACTGATCATTCATTCCGTTACATATTCTGTACAATGTTCAAGTATTATAGGTTATAATAGCATAATTGAGTCTCCATTGCCCTTCCATAGTAAAGTTAGCATGTTGACAACCTGTTAAAAACTCAAACCTCGTTAGAAATCTGGGAAACTTACTTTATCATGCAAATAAACATGTCTGCTATTAAACATCAACAAGGAAATAGGGGGTTTAATACCTTCTAAGAAACATTTCTTCAGTTGTATATTAACACTGGGTCAAAGGTCAACACTATTTTTACCCCTTGCAATGTCACACCCTGTCTACTTTCACTTCTCAAATTTATATCAAAAACTGTCAAAAACATGATGAGCTGCATTTTCAAATATCAACAACATGTCCAGAGTACAGTTACAGCCAAAGAATAACAGTAAACTGCACAAAAAAAGTTTTTAAAGAAAAAAAGATTTGCACTCTTTAATACAGAACTACTTTCGATGCACCAGGCGAGCACATCCTGTTGATTTAGTGTAATTAGACCTTATACACTACCGGTGCAGGGTTAGATTTGCACTTCCGCTACTTAAATAATCATTCTATACATACACCGGCTACGTCACAACTGACGATATGTCAGAAGCGCAGCGGACACAATGCTTAAATAATAAACAAAATAAGCCACACGCTGCCTTCGTTACTCAATCGACCCAAGTCAACGTAAGATACTTGCAATCATCAACAGGTACAGTTTAATTGATTTTTTTTTTACCCTTCCATAACATATACATGCTAATCCAAGAGAAAAAATAAACACGTTCAAAATGGCCAAGTTAAAAAATGTTTTTGGTTGAAATCAAAGTCATAACCCAGTTAAAAACTACACCAAAACACAAAGTGCATATGTTTTGTATGATAAACAAAGATCGACAAATATATAAAAAGCATGAAAGGCGTATAAAACAAACAAACAAAAGACTGCATGAACGTCGTTCATTTTTTTTCATCGCAATTTCACGCTTCCTGGTTTGAGAACAAACCACTAAAACGCAATTAAAAACTTGCTAAAAACACGAACAACCCACGCAAATCGTGAAAAGGATACTTACAATTACCTTTTGCAGCCACTAACCATGTTGTTTGTAATTTCTTCAGCCATAAAACGCGATAAATCATGGAGCGAAAACAGTGTGTTCCTTTAATACAGTCCCATGTTCTATTCTTAACATGTTTTGTTTCTACATTAGAGTAACACATTTATTTTAGAAAGCATCCGTCTGAAGCCAAGAGGGCTACTGTAATCGCAAAGCAAACAAACGGTTGATGACCAAGCACTAAGAGCCAGATCAAGCAGTAAGAGGCGTGGCACTAGCGAGACAATTTCATAAGTGTGATAAAAGCAAAATCCTTACACACAAACGATTAGGAATGTGTTTTAATGACGAAAATAATAATCTATCATGTGTTATTGTGTAAACCGAAAGTACTACTGTTTTACGGCTCATTACCGCTTGGTTATTTACAGTCTCCACGTGGGAACGTGTTTTGTTTGAATGATGTTTTACGTCATTTCAGCACATTTTAGACTATTTACGACGGTCGATTTTCAGAAGTGGAAGCAGACACCAACTTTTTCTTCGATACTCGTATAACCAGTATTAGTGTATTCCGCTCCCACTTTTCCCACGTCCGTATCCATTTCTACGTCCGTAAGAATGGACACTTTCTCACAGCGGAGATGTATGTACATGTATTTGTGTGTGTTGGGGGGTGGGTAGGGGTAAGTGTTGGACTTGGGAGTTAAACGTTCGTTTTAACAATCTTTCAGTCCTATCATGCACTTATCAGTGTTTTTCTCGACGGAGGGGGATGGGAGGCCGGCAAATGAGAGAAATGTGAAATTGTACAAATGTACAAATTAATTGTCTAATTTCCCATCCCGAGGGCAAACATTTATGTATAATTCCCTATGAGGTTACATAAAATATCCCAATGTTTGTATGGGATCTGTCTAATTCCCTACTCCGGAGAATTACTTTCTCTCTACTCCACGGGATGTCCCACCCCTCCGATGGGGTTGGGGAACATGAATACGTGTATTACGACGGTGTCTGTTTGTAGCAGTAAGCTATAGTGCTGCCCCTTGGTATACAATGCCGTACCCCCCCCCCCCCCCCACCCAGTCGCATTATACCAGCCATAGAAATACCCTTTATATGCTGAATATCAAGCAAAGAAGCTTATATGACCATATTTATGAAGTATTTGGTATGACCCAGTTGGAAATTGAACCCACGACCTCCGCATGTGAGGCTGGCGCTCTACCGCTAGGCCAAGCCGTGGACATTTCGATATTGTCAAAAGTTGTCCAGGTTTGATTACAGAAAAATGAACCAATACAACTAGTAAAAATAATTATTCTCACTCTCTCCTTCCCTAACACTACTTAAAGCTACCAAATCCATATTAAAACAACATGCTTAATTGTGGGTTCTGACTTACACGTATTAAACATGTTCAGTGACAAAAGGTTTTTGGAAGGTAGAGCCGTGTGGTCTAATGGTTAGCATTGCGGCTTAGTAACCCGGGGATCGCGCGTTCAATCCCAGACAGGACCGAATTTGGGTTAATTATCGAAATATTTCAAAAGTATTTCCTACGTTACCAGTCCTTCGGATGAGACTTTAAACCTGGGTCTGCTCGCTAAAATGCTTAGTGCAATACAGTGAGGATAAATAAACGCTTATACACACAGGTTTTTGGAGTGAAGTGCGCCTAAAGCTATACATTATACGTATATGTACATTGCAAGGGATGAAGTAGTTGATGTACGACATCCACTCTAAAACTGTATATACGACAGAAATTATCACTTTTAGCCAACTAAATTCAGGTAAAAATATTGATTTATGAGATATAGTGAAGAAAGTGAAATTATTTTGGCGCACGTGACTAAGGCTTTTTCAAGGACAATGAGCGGCCAAAATCACGCCAGTAACGTTATATAACAATTGCTTGGTGTAAAGATCAGATGAAAAATGAAGCATCTAAAAGTTAACAAAGCAACATAAAGCATGTTTAAAATATCAAGGGTCATAACTCTGGAGTTATTCATCCGATCTAGCTGGGTTCGAACATGTCCGAGCTTGCAGTGATATCAACAACCTGTCTTAGTATATTGTATGAAGGACGAAGGTCATATCGTCTCAATGACGCCAAATTTAACAAACAACGAACAACTCCGCCATCCATAATTACTAGAATGACAACACTGCTGCACTATGATCAAGTCTTATTTAGAAAAAGAGGAAGATATATACTTGAAATGTATGTATTTATTAGAAATAATGAATCACATATATGAAACATAATACATACTAGTTCTAAAGCATATGCTATAGCTTTGGCAAAGTTATCAAATTCATAATACCCAAACTGAATATACATTAATGGGTCATACATAGTTATTAATCGGTTTAACTCGATTTTCTGATGCTCGTTGACGTTTATCTTCCTGATCAGTGGTAGCAATATCCGTTGTACGATTACTCCCGCCTCGTTAGACTGTTGCACTGCGCATGTCAATTCATTTTTAAAAAAAAAAAATATTCAGGTAATATTCATATATCCATATACATACAAGTTATATAACAAACAATTGGTAAGATGAGAAAATGAACTGCAGATAAACGTATTATATAATTAAGAATCTGACTATCTGACTATTATCAATTATCACAGAAATTCTATCAGTTATCACATTATCAATAACAGTTTTATTATTGCTATATCACAGAAGATATTGTCATGCACTTTCCAGTTTCAATTTAGTTGTTCAAATGTGTTATCACTGATTTTGAAAATAGTATAACATATTCATTTACTCGCTTTGTAAACATAAAGAAAAGAAATAAGACTAATAAATAAATAATTTACATTCAAAGGGATCTTTTAACCCACAGATAGCCCATAAAGCTCGAAAGCTTATTTCCAATGGGGTCCTTGTTTATTTCCAATGGGTTCGTATGTCCGTTTTTCAAGTAGAACACCTTTAAGTGTCGGCTGTGTAGCAGTCTAAGTAGTATAGATAGTGAGGGTATAGGGCCAGTTTTTTCTCCCTCGCGACAAACAATCAAACAGTTATCAGTTGTCTCCAGCTGCCCCAACAAAAATACAAGCACCAAATGATGACGGCATATTTGATATCAGACATATTTTACAACTGTACAAACTGCCTAATCGCCCTCCGCTTAGGAAAAAACATTACCCATTCCCCCACTAGCTATTAAACCTTAGTTAATCGCCCTCCGCTTAGGAAGAACTTTGCCCAAACCCTCACTATCTATTAATTTTTGTAAATAACTAAAACATTTACAAACTTATTAAGCAAAGTCAGACAGAACCGGACAGTAATCTTCATCATCGCTGTACATATCGTATTTTATCATGGAGTAATTTATTTTCCTACACTTTGCTATTTTGTATTTTAGTTCAAGAAGCTCTTCTCTGTTTTTATCCAGCTCTTGTTGGTACTTATCCATTTCAACCGGCAATCGTTTTTGCTTGTTAACTTTGCTTTTTTGGTGTCCATAAAATCATCACGTACTACCTCATATACTACTTGGAGTTGCTTGCCTTTTATCAATTCTCTTCTGTATTTATCTTTTAAATTGTTAAGTTTTTCGCAGACCTTTTTTAATCTTTCTTGTTCCATATATAATATTACTATACATAATTTGTTTAAGTTCTTATTAATATTTTCAATGTCCTTAAATGGTATCCAACTATTGAAATCCTCATTGTAACCCTTCCATTTAATCAGTGCTAGTTTCTTTTTGTAATCACGTCGTATTACTTTGCTTTTATCATTTCTAATTCATAAAAGCTTCCATCAATGTTTTGGTTGTTTAAATCTTTTATTTTGTATGTCACAGGATTTGTATATTGAATTTCATCAACAACAAATATTTCTTCGGTCCAATTTGGAGTATAACCTTTCTCAAACGTTCTTTTATATTTGCTGATTCTAACATTATCTCTTATTTTAAACTTTGGCTTAATTTGATTACTTCTCATTTTTCCATACAAGTTGAAATACACCATTCCTTTTTTCTTTTCATCACTTGCTTCAGTCGGTGTCATTTTAATACTCCGATGTTTTGTATTATTGTACTTATCAACCATCATCTGTAGCACGTCTAAATATGTATTTGTATTGTTTGCTAATATTTCTACATCCTCTCTTTTAACATTCAATTAAATCGTTCAGTTACTACAGCTTTTCCAAAATTAAACGTATGGTACATTTCGATATTATTATCAACACTGCTTGAATATTTTATTGTAAACTTCTACTCCCTGGTCAACCCACAGCAATTTACATTGTCTTTCCGTACTTATGATTTTTTGGAACGCTTTGGCAATTTCTAAACCAGTTTTATTTGGAACCGGCACAACCCAAGCAAATTTACTAAATACATCAATAACAGTAAACAAGTATTTAGTACCTTTATTATACTTTGAAATTCAGCAGACCATATTTTATCAGTTTCATTAACAGTCACACGGAGTTGAGTGAACTTTCTTTGTATAGGCTTATGAAGTTCATCTGCTAACTTGTCAGTCCATCTCAACGCATTTTTTCGTTTTTTGATGCTCCAAGACCAAGTTTGTATTTAGTATTAATAAACGGCTTAACAATTAAATTCTCAGCGATTTTTTCCCTAAGTGATTTAGACTGACTTGTTTTTAAGCCGGCCATCATGCTTTTATCACACATTGATTTATTACTAGGATTTTCGTCATAACAATAATCATGCTCTTTGCAAACAGCATCTAACTCATTTGCCGGTTCTCCGCTATCAAGTGGGTTACCCGGACCGCAATATTTATAACCATCAATCATGTCAATTGTTAACCGCTTTTTAGGCAATAAAGGAAGTAACACTTTATGAATATGAATATTTCCACTTTGTGTACTTTTAACAAGATAGGTTCGAAGTAATAATTATCATAGTAACAAGTCCAGTGTGTACCAGGTCCAGTATGATCATCAAGATTAATAATACCAGATTTTTGTTTATTTTGTTTTATCGGTAATTTGTTTTTGCTAAAACCTCCTCTGACGTTTTTAATACCTAACTGCTTGACCCATTTCATTATATCTAAGTTAGAGAAAAAAAACTATTTTTTTTCACGAATGGGATACTTCTGTATGGTCTTATTTGTGAATCTACTTGTAAACCATTTCCACGATCAACTCTTAGTCCTTTCCCCTTTCTGCCTACTTGCAAACCTTTTCCCGTTAAGCCACTAATAAGAGATCCAACTAAAGGAATTCCTAATGATGCATGAAGTCCAAGAAATCCTCCGTCTTGTTGTTGCTGCCTTGTCAGTTTAACAGAGCAGCAACCTTTAGACTTCAACAGTTTTTCCATTTGTGATATTGTTAGCGCCTCCGAATGAATTAGTGCTTTTTTATCACTAGACACGGTTATCATCCCATTTCCAAATAGTTTGCCAATTCCAGTACTTGCCATACCACTAAGTGCTCCTGTTGCTAGAGGTTCTAATATCTTTGGAGCAAATTTAGCAACATGTTTAGACTGAGACCTCATTTGCGATTTTGATATATTTATGTCTAATCCACGTCCACTGTTTATAGCTTTACCAATGTTTTTAATTTGCGTTGTTGTTAACAACAATGGAAAATCTCCAGTTAGTTG
The DNA here is from genome assembly GCA_037043455.1 of Cyrtodaria siliqua. Lineage (NCBI taxonomy): Eukaryota > Metazoa > Mollusca > Bivalvia > Adapedonta > Hiatellidae > Cyrtodaria > Cyrtodaria siliqua. The sequence goes on along the minus strand of JAWPHD010005355.1, from coordinate 83,492 downwards.
GTTATTTTTTTAACCTAAGTGTTAATTCACTCTTGTTCTCATAAGCCCTCGCTAAACTCTGTTTCTGACCATCTGTTAAATTTACTGAATAATTTTGGTAAGTCATATATATTATAAGTTAGATTAAACAATAACTAGTTCATTTCCAACAGTATCAATAACAACATTTTCCTTGTATAAGACTAAAGCATACATTTTATATCTAGCGGTAGGAACGTTGTTTAGTTTATATCTCAAACTAAGTTGTTTTGGATCAACACTGACTTCATTACCTGTGTAACTTAAATCTTAATATATTATTCCGAAGAGATTTTTAATATAATTTTAAAAATCTCTTCGGAATAGTATATTTCGATTTAATTACTCGCATTGAGTAAAGTTCCAGTGTTTTTATCATTTTGTTTGTAAGAATAATTAATAACGTCTCTAAATATTCTTATGATATTAGCATAACTGTATTCGGTTTCTGGATAATAAACTCCATTTCCAACTTCTAGTCTGACCGATTGTAAATAACAATTAGCATCAGCATCATTTAGTTTAAACGTATCTAAAAGGTGAGGGTTTTGCATTTGAGAAGAACTCTTGTCTGCTCGTTGTAAATACACGAACACGTTCGAACACCAGCCGTTATCCTAAATACAGATTCTGTTAGTTGAGTACTTCCGCTTTCTTATATCATTTCACGAATGTAAGTCCATCTTGCTGCTGTCATGTGCTTTGTCATTACATAACTTAAAACATCTGAGTTAAATATCATTCTAGGTAACCACAAAACTAATTTATTAATAACTACTCGACCATCAATGAGAAAAGAAGAAAATATGAAAATTATTGTTTAATTTCACGCCTAGGTCTTTTATAAGATTGGAAAGTGTGTGTGTTTTCTTCGACCGATCGTACTTTTTCGGTGCATATTCTTATTTATACATGAACATCTGGTGTTTTAATAATGGAGATGAAAAGGCCATATGTAATTATTAAACAGTAATGACATTTTAAATCAGAAAACAGAGTATAACGGATTTATCGTACATTTTCGGCAAGAGGTAGAGTCAATGAGCCGGAGGTAGGGTCGATGACACAGAGATAGCGTCAATGCTTATGCATTCGGTGTATAATGTACGGTGATATAATGTGTTGGCATAGTTGGTATTTTGTAGTAAGTTAACTATTAAATCAACCTGCAATGGATACTATGCGACAGTTATATTTACATATTCGGATACACTATTAGTACATGTTGGAGACATAATCGGAAAACGTTAAAAATGTGGGCAGTTTTAGCATCACACATTTTTTATAATTTCAGATAGGAAAATTCAGAAGGAAAACTAAACACGTACTTGTTTTGACATCCAAAAAGAACTACCATAAAAGTAAGAAATTAAAAATAACTTTAAAAAGTGATTCAACTCGTCAGTTGCTTAGGAATCGTCTCGAAACAAGCACACCATCAAAACATAAAAGAAAAAGAGATTAAACACAAGCAGATCTACCACACCATTTAAATCACCATTAGTGAAAATATTCAAAAACGCGCTCTCGCCAATCTTCAAATGAATAAGCAATGGAAATTATAACAATGCATTAAAGCAGTCCCGACGATCTTTGAACTATGATTTCACAAGTCGCGTCGTCAGACGAGCAAGCGCAAATGGGGCCACATTATTTGGTGTCGGATAAGATATGTTATGACCACTTAAACTCATAGTTATTCGTAGCGGCAAACAATATCGTTCTTAAATATCCTACTTTTTTAGTAGTTAAATGATTAATTGCAATATGTTTAAACATTATGTTAGTATTCTATTCAAAACAAGTAGAATACTATTGCTCAATCCTTTCCCTAACCGTAAACGACATTGTGTTGCGGAAATCAGGTGAAGCAGGCTGATATAAAACGTATAAATAATTGTATCCAGGCGACGAGATCAGTCGCATGGTACCTTGGCAATTAATACGGTATCGGGAATTGTAATTGAAAACAAAAGCATCGACGCTACCTCCGCGTCATCGACCCCATATCCGGCCCGTTGACTCTACCTTTTGCCGAAAATTGGCGATAAATCCATTGTTCTCTGTTTTCTGATAAACCAGTTTAGTACCGAATAATGATTGCATGAAAGGCTTTTAAACTCCACTAAAACAACAGCTGTTATTTTCATCTTTGTCACTACTCTCGTTTTCATATATCTCCAAAATGTGCTAGAGTCAATGTTTAGTACCCGTGTATTCGCCTATAAATGAATGAGGTGTTAAGCACACACGATTTATCAGACAGAAGGACGGATGGACGAACGAACGGACGGACACACGCAGGAAGCATTCGGGCAGCATGATAATCCTAGTAAACAAGGTCTCAAAAAATATAAAAAGATCGGACAGGGAAAGTAGCATTCAAGGAGGACAGTCAACCACAAAACACAGAAACAAACATGGAAACAGACAAACAAGAAGGCAAAAGTAATAATAAAAGTAAACGACATCACAAACACAAAATGGTTGACAATAGGGCTACCGCCTTGGAACGGTCAGTGGCAAAGTAGGCCACTGCGGGTTTAAACCGGTTCTAGGGTGCACCAAACCTCACACTTACCCTACTGTCATCCAATTAAAACAGGACAGTGTAAATAAAGAAATCCCCGCCATGATCTAATCTCTAACCAACAAGGCAGCATCAATAGGCAATATAAGTAAAACACAAATATGCTCGTGTAAATATAATACAAAAAAACAATAGCTTAGAAAGCCACAATGAAGGTACTCAATGACTTGGCAGAAGCCAGAGCAGTAAGAGAATAAAACATCTCAAAGTCGATATTCAACGTAGGTATTCAAATTTGGTCATTTCGTACAATCAGATTTAGATGAGCGACTCGGCCACCATGTTTTTATTGTAATGACTATACATGTTCGTTTCAAAGACACTATAGAAAAAATATAAATGCTACAACTTTGTTTATTGGATAATATATAAGAAGAACACTCTTTTTATATGGCAATAAAACTAATCTTCCATTTGTGATGATTTCTGCATCTTTAGGGGACATTTGAAAATTAGTGATATAAACCACAATGTTCATGTAACCACCATCAGTGTATATGTATGACCTGTTAAACGAAAATGAACCTACTCGTTGATATTGCAACATGACGTCGTAAAGTTCTAAAATAAAACGTATGTTTAAAAGGACGTCTTTGAGTGGAACTAGCTAATGGCTAGTATTTAATTAGACCTTTGCCATTTAAGAAATGCAAATTACTTATTACGAGATGATACTATTAGGCCAATGCAGACACAAATAAACAATGCCACTCATCTACAAAACTATACATATATTTCTAAAACATATTATTAGTTATTGGGTTTGTTACTGACCCCCTACAGAAATATGTGGGGTCAGTAAGTTTTATAGGGGGCGAGGCGACAGCCGAGTCCCCCTATATATCTGACTGACCCCACATATTTCTGTAGGGGGTCAGTAACAAACCCAATAACTCATTTATTGCATCGAGCACCATTTTTAAGGCAAACGCCGATATTTAACCCATTATAATGGAGCGTCAACGTCATTGAGACGTCCGCGCAATTTGACGTCATGACGTTGACGTCACGACCGATACAGTTTAAAAACATTATTAAATTTACTTATTATGTTTGTTACTAACGATTTAAAGAACTATTTGCAAATGATTTAAACTTTGAATCAAAATTGTAGTCCATATTGTTTTAGTGACCCTCTATGAAATCTACTGACCAACTATTGAATAATAGAGGGTCACCATGTGACCGCTCTAATCCAATGAAATTCCTAGGATTTTGTGCGAGATGCAATAAAATAAATTGACCCTCTCGGAGAGTCAAAATTATATGGATGAGGTCAATATTTTATACATTGGAGGTCGTTATTCTATATAGACTAATGACCGGGTGTTATTATTTTGTAGACAATTTTGAGCTAGCAGCCATTATTGTATGGTGATCGATTTGCTTCATTACATCCTTCTGTAAAACAATCTCTCTATGTAGCATGCTATTGCTTGGCATACAAATAAGCAGGTACACAGTTCCTAAAGTCGCATCTGTCACATTCTATCCGCGGCAAGTTGACACAGTTTATTACAAATCATTTCACACAGTTTGAATGTTGTGACTATCAACTTCTACATCAGGCGGTAACTAAACATAGTAACCATTTTTTAAAATTGTTCAATACATTATTTATGTATTTAATTGATAAAAATAACCTAAATGAGCCATAAAACGCCAAAAGAAATTATACTGAACAAATAAAATTGACGACCCTAAGAAGGTATTTCCTAACTATGGTGACGCGCCAGGGATAGCTATTTTAAACTTGGCTTAAAATAAATCGCAATGTATTGCAAAGTGAGCGTCATGGGTAGATATTGCTGATTTGTTCTGCGACAGCTACTTATAACTTTCATCGCATCTTACCACCGAGCATTGCATCTTATCATCGAGCATCGCATCTTACCATCGCATCTTACTATCGACCATCGTATCTTACCATCCATCATCGCATCTTACCATGCGTAAGATAGTTAGATGCGATGGTAAGATGGCCCTAACAGGACACCGTATATACGGAATCGGCACAACAAAGTTACTTTTTAGAAATACTTAACAAAGTCCCTAACGTTGTAACCACTGCATTCAATACCAAATTCTTTACACACATGCAGCAGTTTATCCCTCGCGTCACCGATATTTCCTGCCACCACCGCAAGGTTACCAAACGGTTCCTCATACATTTCACCAAAGGACGTCTTCTCCACTTTGTTACTAAACTGTGACCAAATTATCTCGCCCTTGTTATGCAAATCCAGTATAGACCTCATTATGTGTTCGTCTTCCAGAATGTGTTGATGCAGAGATGGAAGTAACATAATTCCCATCAGGTGTTCATCTGGAGGATGTTTTGGGACGAATGGTTTTATGCCACATGCGACCATGAATGAGTACAACATTATGTCGACCCCATAGAGGCGCTGAATCCACTCTCGTAGATAGAAACCTCCCATCCGGGCATTGATTTCGATCAATTTGGGACCTGTTGGAGTCATCTTCAACTCGGCATTGAATGTGCCATCGGAGAGTCCTGTAATACGGAGGAAATGTTTGACCTACTCTTCAAAACATAACATAAATGAATGAATGAATGAATGAATGATTGATTGATTGTGTGTTGTGCGTGCGTGCGTGCGTGCGTGATAAATGAACGAACGACTGTCAACATCATGATGCTGGGTAAGCCGTCGCAATATATCATTTTTGCCAACTCGTTTATAACATCAAATAATAAACCATTACGAATATGAGATTTGATTGATAACAAACACTGCATTTATAGTTTACCTATTTCAATGCAACACTGGTAAGCCGCGGCCACTAACTGAGCTTGCTTGTCCACTGGAAGGGCGGTGGGCATGGACGCTGATACTTCTGGAAATAAAAGGAGATGGACGGTGTGGTTTTAAAAGGTCGTGCAAACCGGTAAAATGGTCCCGATTCTGAGTAAGGTTTATTTATGACTGCTCAGTTCTATACACTTAGGCGCAAATAATCCGAATTTTCAGTACTCTATTTCATACCTTTGTTCCATGTACGTGGAGCTTGAATCCATATACGGATTGCATGGATGTTCTGTTATTGGAGACGACCAATTGGAAACGAGGACACACTCACCATGCATTTTATCAGATCATTTGCCACAATAAGAGAGCACAGACGAGAACCAAGGCTATTTATGAAAACGTTATAGTTTACTTTTCTTTTCCGGAGCAGTGTCTTAGTGATCAATGTCGAAAGTTTGAGTCGAAAGTCATTATTAAACTATGAAAGCTGACCGATGTCAGAAATAGTTGAACAATGAAATACCATCCCTATGAGAAATAGGAGTGCCAAAAGATTCAACCGGTCATCTCAAACTGCTATGCACACTTAGAGAGGATTAGAAGAGTGAGTGAAATGAAGTCATAGTTTTTTATATCAACAACTACGCTAGGAATTGTGCTACCGGATGCATACCTCACTTCTTGATATTTTGATATTCGGCCAGCAAAGCTAATGGAATTAACTTTTGCCCTGTGAACACTCTAATGTACATTTCTCATGCGACCTTAACCAAACTTGGCCAAAGTCTTTATATCAACGAGAGCTCGGCCAAGTTCGTAATCCGGCCAGATCGGATCAATAACACCAGAGTTATTGCCCTTGTTCTGCTGAAAAATCCCATTTTCTGTCTTGTGAACACGCTAGCACATTCATTTATTACTTGATCTTTACCAAACTTGCACATATGGTTAATAGCAATGAAATCTTGGACGAGTTCGAAAACCAGCCAGATCGGACCATTTACATTTACTAAAAAATGCAATTTTTGTCTTGTGAACACTCTAGAACTTTTATTTATTATTTGATCTTTACCAATCTCATTACAATCATATCCTAATTACACCTTGATACTCTCCGCTATAGGATCACAACACTGCCATGGAGGTCACGTCAGATCGACCTTCCATCTAATCAATATCCATGAGAAGATCAACTAAATACAAGCAATAAAATCGCGCGTTTCATATGCACTTCAGATGACGTTGGAGTGAACTGAACAAACGAAAATCAACATAAAGCACATATATCTATATCCAAAAACACATAGGTCTTTACCTTCATGAGTTATTGCTGTTGATTGCATGATCAAAGACATGCACTAAATGGCAGGTTTTACATTAATAATACGAAGAAAATCATGGTCGCTGTCAGATGTTTTGAAACTATATAGACTTAGTCCACCGTAATAATTACATTACATATTCTAAATAGTAAGTCATTGTACATCTGGCCCGACCGTTGACCCGCGAGTTTAATTTTAGTGTGGGTTTCTTTTCCCACGAATCGGTACATTATTTTGTACCGCTATTGAATTCCGTCAAACAATCTTTTCTTTTTTTTCCAATAAATATTCAATAATGGTTGGTGTTTGTCAACGCAATTATTTTGTGTTTTATAAGCTACGAGTAAAGGTCGTAGAGTATCGTAGCGTGATAAAGAGTCTGATTTTAATGAAATTGGATCTTTACCAAACGTGCATAGATTGTTAATAGCAATGAAATCTTAGACGAATTCGAAAACCAGCCAGATCGGACCATTTACACCGGAGTTATGGCCCTTGATTTTTTGAAATATGCTATAATTTGGCCTCATTAAGACGATATGCCTTCATTTTTCACCCGATCCTTTTCAATCTTTACTTATACTAGATTGTTGATATCAACGAAATCTCCGACGAGTTCGAAAACCAGCCAGCTCGGACGAGTTCGAAAACAAGCCAGTTCGGACCAGTAAAACGGAGTTATGGCCCTTGTTCATCTTGTTTACACGATAGAGGCCACATTTCTTGAGCAAACTTAACCAAGCTTACACATATTGTATATGATCATAATATCTCGGTATGGTATGGTCATTAATGGACTCGATGCACAATATATATAAAACGGGTTTTGACCTCCTGCATAAAGCAGCCCCTCTACATGGGTACAACTTGAGGTAACTAACTGTACTTTACTTTCACATAGTTTCTGCCTTCTGACGCTAACTTCTATACCATTTGCGATATCAAGTTCATTTGTGGTGTTTCTTAGTTAAGGATGTGTAGATGCGCAATAAGATTTGGTATTTTGGCTCCATCCACTGGGACCCCTTAGGGGGATAATCCAGCAAAAATGTAGTGTCCAAATCTGAATGAATTTGATTCTAATTTGGTATGGTCATTTAGGAAGTATATAAAACGGATTTCACCTCTAGCATAAAGCTCCCCTCTACTGTGGTACAACTTGGGGAACTTGCGGTAATTTACTATTATAAGGTTTCCTCATTGTGGCGCTAACTATCTCTATACTCTTTGGGATTTCAAGTTCATGTGTGGTGTATTTCTATGTTAAGGATGTTCCAATGCACAATACGTTTTCATTTTTGGCTCCATCCCCTGGGGCTCCCTGGTAAATAGGAAAATGCATATCTTGTCTAAATGTGAATGCATTTAATTCTAATTTGCTATAGTCATTTAGGGACTCGAGGCACACCATATATAAAACGAGATTTGTCCTCCTGTGTAAAGGTCCCCTCTTCATGGATAACACTTGGGGAACTTGCGGTTATTTATATGTTCGACTGCCATTTTACTGAGTGCATGGCAAAGGGTTTTGTCGTTAGTGCTACAACAAGTAATTTATCATGCAGATATGCACTTTTCTGCCTAATAAAGGGGTGACCTATTACATTTTGCTTAAATTAGGCACTGGCCAATAAAGCAAATCAATACGGAATCCCTCGGCGTTTATTGTACGTAACGTTATCTGACGTCATGCACGTAACTTTGACTGACGTCATAAAACAAACGAAAAACAACAACATGGCGACGTCCTCGATAAGCGTGCTATTCTGAGAAATAGGTAATAATAGTAATTCATACTCGGCACGAAAACGAAGAATGGCTTGGCAGAGCCTCGCCTTTCTTCGTTTTCTAAACCTCGCCTAATAAACTTGATAGTAAAAGGCACTGACATAATATTCTCTATTTACTCCCCCACCTCCACCCGGCAACATACTCCATAAAGCTCCAGTAAATGATACATGCCATCTTAGGACACTTGTAATTGTTCTTTGTTTCAATGTGTGTTTGACTGTCTGTGCTACTTGAATGCTACATTTCCTGTTCGACTTTTATATCTACTGCAAAGTATTAAATAACAATTATAATGGAAAAACCCATGAAACAGATTCTGACGGAAAATGAAAATTAAAGAATAGTACTAGCAAGAAAACAAATGTATAAGAGTGTATAGCAACACACATATTGTAAATGCATGTCAACAGCTGTTGTTCAATGAATGGTGATATTTTTTCACTTTTGGAGGGAAACATAACTTCATATTTTATTTGAAAACCAACAACATATACATGTTTATAATGTTCCAACAACCTGTGAACATTGGAATCCTAGTAGGGCCATTATCGGATATGAACGCCGCGACGAGTTTCCGACCGGAAATGACCACATCCACATCATGCTCTGACCCTGCGTGATAATCCACGACGACCATGGTGTTATCATGTCCAAGTCCTATACCGGGCAAATCCGATTCTGTCTTCAAAGTACCCGATATGTTAGCATAGTTTTTCTCCATTTCTGATTGGTTGTGCACTAAAGAAACGCCAACAGCGCTTGACCCGTGCTCCAGTTTCAAGACGGCTGGATATGAAAATCTGTGAACATACACAACAATAATAAAACAATTAACTTTGTTGGTACTGGTATCTTCATCTTGGTAAGATAAATTATTTTTTCAAAATATAAGAATAAATATGCATATTTGGTTCAAAGTCTCTTTTAGCAAACCATTATATCAACTTTAAACATATTGTAGTGCATTTTTTTAAAGCTATTTACACCATGTATAGTCGTCATGTCATTTATATGTTTATTTGACGTTTTCTGCATACTTTTGCATACTTTTGGTCATACATATTTGCTACAATTGTATGCGTGTATATATCAATTGTGCCTCCAGACGAATGTGTTTTGATTTAGAGATACAGTAGAGCCGCGTGTGCTGCAGCTATTCTTTTTAGGAAGTGAATGCATACATTTGATTTATGTGTCTTTCATTATAGCTAGGCGCCCTGCCGAAGGTTGTCTGTCCTTGGTAGTTCGCAAATACTGGCTCCCTGTATATAACTTTCTCTCTCTCTCTGTCTCTCTCTCGCTCTCTCTGTCTCTCTCTCTCTCTCTCTCTCTCTCTCTCTCTCTCTCTGTGTATCTGTATCTATCTATCTATATATATATATATATATAACCGACATATTTTTAGAATCCAAACTCTACAGAAAAAATATAAACGGTTTTAACCAGCCAGGATAAACCCCAGAACCGGAGCGTTGGATTAAGAGTTACAAACTCTTAATTCAATTTACGCATATTAAATCAATGTATTTAAGAACCCTTGAACAATCATATACTTTTAATCGGCACATCTACATTAGTATATGACCTGAACACCTGGACAGAGTTTTGATAAACGGTTTTGTAATTGTAATTTTGCCGTTATTTGGCAGGTTAGTTTCTTTAATCATGGACAAGCAGATTTAAAGTTACTGGATTGATAGCATACTGTTTTAAGATGCTGTGTGTCCGTTTAAACTTGCCAATTTATAATAGTGTTGGAGTGAATCACGGACACATTTGTACATACAAAGACTTTACTTCGTGGGTGATTCGACAACGTTTACTTTCCATATGATGACAAATCGGAATTTCTTAGTTTAATTGCAAACTTGTTTAACATGCATGCATTTGTATAGACACACACTTTCTCCGTAAGTTACACCGTCATAATCTGTCTGAGAGGAGTGGTTATTAAAATTGTATCAATTGCCAAACACAATGAACACGTAATGCGATTCAGAAACAAATTCCAATTTGAAATTATTGGTAAATATTAGTAATATCTCCTATATAAATATGTTATGTCACATGATTTGTGATCGACAAACTAAATAACCTATGAGAGATTGAACATAGTTGCTCCTTGCTGGTAACAGAATGTGTCTCTGACGAGTACAGGTGTGCTCGGGGCAGGTGTGGAATGTCGTCCGTTCTAGTACGCAAGATAGAATGGGCACGGCTCTTCTTCTTCCCGTTCAACGCAGCTTCATATGTCGATCCTTTAAAAGTAACATCAGCAATGTAAACAATTCAGAAGGAAGTCTATTTGTTGGGTTTTATCATAACGTCATTGTGTGATTTTTATTCAGTACAAAGTATATAACTGGTTATGCTTATCAACTCACCAACTGGTTACATTTATCAATGCACCAACTGGTTATGTTTAGCACTGCTCCGATTGGTTATGTTTATCAATGTACCAATTGGTTATGTATATCAATGCACCAATTGGTTATGTTTATCCATGTACCTGAATAAAGTATAATCAAAAGCACGTGTATGAGTTCTGATATCGAAGGGAGTATACCAGGCCTTTCGCGTGTATAAAGGGGGTAAGGGGTCCGATTTAAAACTGACAAATACTATATTTTCAAATTTTCAGTTTAATGGCATACATCTAACGAATGAGCAAAATGATCCCTTAATTACAAGGAAATTAATTTTGCCAGTAATATGCTAGTCAGAATTCCTAAATACCCCAAACAATATGTCAATTGTATTCTCATTGTATTGTGTATTTTGTTTATTTCTTAATAGGCTCTTGTATTTTTGGAAAGCAAAGTATCAAAACGAAACAAATCATCTGCTCTGATCGCATGAACACATGTTAAAGCTTCCAAGTTGGCGTGTTTTCTTAGAAATAAATTACAAGAATTATACAGCTGGGTTCTTACTTTGTTGAGTATATGTGGTATCCTAGGTTACGTACTAGAGTTAATTTAGGCCATGCAAACTATACGGTATATTCAAATTTTATAATACCTGCACAACATATTCGACTAAAATAACATGTTTTTGTCATGCTATGTCAGTTTGAACATTTAACATTCTTCTGGAAATAAAACGTATGAACGCGTTTAATGCAAACGTATTGTTATAAAGAATAACTGAGAGACTCGAATAACAGTGATATAGCTATCATCGGTTGAGTATGTGGATTTTCTCCCATGCATGTGTAATTATAGTCTTGCAGTAGTTACAATAGTATAACTATTCATTGTCATATTTAACCTAAATCACGTATCTCACGATGGGACCACTAAGTACTGCACATCACACTTAACCTAAATCACGTATCTTACGATGGGAATACTAAGTACTGCACATCACACTTAACCTAAATCACGTATCTTACGATGGGAACACTAAGTACTGCACATCATACTTAACCTAAATCACGTATCTTACGATGGCAACACTAAATACTGCACATCATACTTAACCTAAATCACGTATCTTACGATGACAACACTAAGTACTGCACATCACACTCAACCTAAATCACGTACCTTACGATGGCAACACTTAATACTGCACATCATACTTAACCTAAATCACGTATCTTACGATGGCAACACTAAATACTGCACATCAAACTTAACCTAAATCACGTATCTTACGATGACAACACTAAGTACTGCACATCATACTTAACCTAAATCACGTATCTTACGATGGCAACACTAAATACTGCACATCATACTTAACCTAAATCACGTATCTTACGATGACAACACTAAGTACTGCACATCACACTCAACCTAAATCACGTATCATACGATGGGAACACTAAGTACTGCACATCATACTTAACCTAAATCACGTATCTTACGATGGCAACACTAAATACTGCACATCATACTTAACCTAAATCACGTATCTTACGATGACAACACTAAGTACTGCACATCATACTTAACCTAAATCACGTATCTTACGATGGGAACACTAAATACTGCACATCATACTTAACCTAAATCACGTATCTTACGATGGGAACACTAAGTACTGCAGATCATACTTAACCTAAATCACGTATCTTACGATGGCAACACTAAATACTGCACATCATACTTAACCTAAATCACGTATCTTACGATGACAACACTAAGTACTGCACATCATACTTAACCTAAATCACGTATCTTACGATGGGAACACTAAATACTGCACATCATACTTAACCTAAATCACGTATCTTACGATGGGAACACTAAGTACTGCACATCACACTTAACCTAAATCACGTATCTTACGATGGGAACACTAAGTACTGCACATCATACTTAACCTAAATCACGTATCTTACGATGGCAACACTAAATACTGCACATCATACTTAACCTAAATCACGTATCTTACGATGGGAACACTAAGTACTGCACATCATACTTAACCTAAATCACGTATCTTACGATGACAACATTAAGTACTGCATATCATACTTAACCTAAATCACGTATAAGTTACGATGGCAAATTTCTACGATAAAGCGGGAGGGTTGGGGTTGAGGAGGGGAACAGGCGTTAGTCTTCGTCAAGCTTTGAAACTCTCTATACATTCTGAAGATCAAACTAACATAGAGAGAGTTTCCAACAAGCAGAACGGTAAATACACCGACGGAAGACTTGTATACTTTCTTACGACCCTTACCCAAGACACCAGACGGCTCTACAGGTGCGGCGACAAAGTTGATTCTGACGAAAGAAGATAGTAAAATAAAACATGAAGGAAATACAAAAACAATACAACCAACATCATGACGAGACTATTCATACTCCAGATGTCTACGTAGGTCATTACATCTGGCAATCTCCACGCAGAGTTATCGTTCCTTGCACTCACATATATCTCTGCTAACTACTAAATTACAAGATTTTGGTAAAACCTGCTAAATTGGAATATGTTTGCCTGAAACTTATTTATTTCTTGTGTAAATATAATTTTCACAATATCTGCAAATTAGATGTTGCAAGATTTGAAATAATGCATGAAAACAATTTAGTTTTAATCGGGACTATTTTACTACAAAAATAATACGTACTTAGGTCTCCTCAATCGAAACGCATATGTAAATAATTCAAACTGAAGCTCGATAGCAGACAATTGCTAAACGAATTAACTCATAAAAATAAAAATTGAAATTATTTAATATAGGTCTATATTTTATCCTTGCAGATCTATTATAAACATCTTCATAACGTTTTTGAATAATCACGTGACCTAACCGTTCGCCCTACTTCATTTGACGTTGACAGAGTCAAATGAGGAACGAGTGTACTCTGGGTAGAGATTGTACATCTGGCTGTATTGTACACAAACACCTGAAGGTGTACCACCAAAGGTGGCATGCAAGTCAGTAAGACGCATACACTATCCCAGAATAGTTTATAGGATTATAAATCATGTACAGAGGCTTGAAGCTGGACCAAGGAAATAACGATACAAACATTTAACCAATCAGAACACAATATGTTCACATCTTAGCCAATGAGAAACAATAAGTGCTCACCTGTTGTACCAATAAGTTCGCCGACCAACGCTGCTAGCGGAACACAATCCTCCCAGAACGTCAGACAACCATCAACAGTCTCGTCTTGTAAATAACTGACAATGTTACACGCATGCGCAAAGTCATTACTGTGGTCATCGAAATCATAGTGGATGAAATAGTGGACTTGGTCTTTGGCAAAATGGTCAGCATTTGAATCCACTAACGTCACCTAAACAAGTGTAATTATTTTCTATAAGATCAACCGGTATATATATGTAAATCAGTTTTTGAATATAATAACGGATTTTCAGGCTATTTTAAGACACTAACACCAACATTCATATATAAACTTATTCTGAGTTTAATACTGAGACCAGAAAACTTTCTTTTAATTGCAAAACTGGTTTGATGCTAATAAAGTGTTGTGTGGTGGCTGTAACAGGTCACCCGACTACAATGGTAATGTTATTACTCGTCCTTTAGGATCACCGAGCACACTCCGTATGGCGTGAGATGTAGTTGACTTCTACATAAATGGCGATGGCTTTTGTCTTAAATGCTGTCTTGTCTTACTCTTAATTGTTCTCTGGTTGCTCTGTCTTCTGCCAAGTCACTGAGTACTTGCACTGTGGTTTTCTAGCCTTTTGTTTTTTATATTCGTATATACATGATCATCAATGTGTTATATGTTTTCTTATATTGTCTATTAATGCATTTTTGCCACTGAACATACCAAGGCGTTAGTACTAATGTGTGTTTGTAATGTCACATGCATGGCTTTTTTACCGAATGGTAATGGGGCATATAGTGTTAGCCATGTCCGTCTGTCCTTCCGTCTTTTCGTTCGTCCGTCCCGAAGAGTTTGTGTGTCTATCTCCTACCACAGTTTTCATCCGATTGCTTCGAAACTTTACAGGATGATTACCTATGATGTCAAGATGTGCCTGTCATTCTGGCGTCAAATTCGACCAAGTATTACCGGAGTTATGGCCCCTTTTTCGTCATATTTTACGTGAAAATATCTTTTGTGTCTATCTCTTCCCACACTTTTCAACCGATTGCTTCGAAACTTTACAGGTCAAGACGAGCATATCTTTTCGGCGTCAAAATCAATCCAGTATTACCGGAGTTATGGCCCCTTTTTCGTCAAAGTTTACGTCAAAATATCTTGTGTGTCTATCTCCTCCCACACTTTTCAACCGATTGCTTCGATGCTTACCTATGACGTCAAGATGTGCATATCGTTTCGGCTCAAAATTGACCCAGTATTACCGTAGTTATGGCCCCTTTTTATCAAATTTTACGTCAAAATATCTTGTGTGTCTTCCTCCTCGCACACTTCTCAACCGATGCTTCGAAACTTTACACGATGCCTACCTATGATGTCAAGATGTGCATATTATTTCGGCGTCAAAATCAAGATATCTTGTGTGTCTATTCACTCCCACACTGTTCAACCGATTACTTCCATGCTTTACAGGATGCTTACCAATGATGTTAAGATGTGCATATCGTTTCGGTGTCAAAATCGACACAGCATGACTGGAGTTATGGTACCTTTTCCGTCAATTTTTATGTCGAAATATCTTGTGTGTCTATCTCCTCACACAGTTTTCTTCCGTTGTTTCTTATCAAACTCTACAGGATGCTTAACTATGATATCTAAATGTGCATATTGATTCGGCGTCAAAATCGACCCAGTATTACCAGAGTTACAGCCCCTTTTTCGTCAAACTATACGTTTTACACCGATTGTTTTCAGTGGGGGCATCCGTATCCCATGGACACATTTCTAGTTAACACTGTAATTGTCGTTTGTGTTAATGCGTGTTTTCGGTTGACTGTGTTTTTTGACAGCTATATTTCCTGTTCGACTTTTATACCTACTTTTAAAGTAGAATGCCGCTTATGAATATGCCAGGGGGCAATAAAACCTAGTCTCTGCTACCTTTCTCCTGGCATCCTGGCGGCGAAAAACATTATGTATATATTTCGAACTGCTTGACTAAGTTGTCATTCTCTTTATTTGATAATTGTTCAGTTCAAATAAAAAGGTGTTTATATTGAAGGGGTGATAGTTAAAAAAGAGTTGACAATAATAAATGATTCTAATTTGATTTGTTTTCATTAATCGAATATAACCATGAATGTAGAGCTAAACAAGATCAACTGTTATTTATTATAACATCATCTTACGCCTATCACGAAATACATACACTAAAAAACGAATGTAAAATACCTTTATACCGTATTTCTCTGCATCAGGCCAAATATGTCGCTTACTGTACCCTCCCGCACCGATCACAAGCAAACGCTTTCCCTTCATCACGTGACATTGTGACCTGTTGATCATGTTCCTGACCCATGGACGCACGCTTCGACCTTGATACGTGTTGACAAGTTCTATGGCTCCACAACCACTAGCGTCATCCAAAAAGCGTCCAGGTAATCGATTTGTACCATACCGGTACCCTGTATGGTCATGCGTACTCTCTCGGAGGGCAACACTATTCTGCACCAAACTGTTCATGAACTCGTTAATCTGGCAGTTAATGGTACAGTCGTGACTGTTCACCTCAATGCCAAACGGAGTAAGAACGTCGTCTGTCATTGTTACAATCATGTCTATACCTACATGGTGGTAAGCAATTTTACAATAAATACTATGGTGTTACAGAAACCAAAGCATTCAAA
This sequence comes from Cyrtodaria siliqua, assembly GCA_037043455.1. Lineage (NCBI taxonomy): Eukaryota > Metazoa > Mollusca > Bivalvia > Adapedonta > Hiatellidae > Cyrtodaria > Cyrtodaria siliqua. The sequence continues at coordinate 66,770 of JAWPHD010005355.1, read as the reverse complement.
CGCAATGCCACTGTAGGTCCGCACTGTACCACAAACCACAGCACACACACGCAATGGCACTGTAGGTCCGCAATGTACCACAAACCATAGCACACACACGCAATGTGTGGATCTGAATTACATATTTAATGTTAATATAATAACCTTCAGCATCATGACCTGGTGATGTGTGGATCTAAATGGCATAATTAATGTTAATATAATAACCTTCGACATCATGACCTGTTGGTGTGTGGATCTAAATGGCATAATTAATGTTAATATAATAACCTTCGACATCATGACCTGGTGGTGTGTGGATCTGAATTACATATCTAATGTTAATATAATAACCTTCAGCATCATGACCTGGTGGGGTGTGGATCTAAATGACATATTTAATGTTAATATAATAACATTCAACACCATGACCTGTTGGTGTGTGAAACAGAATGACATATATAATGTTAATATAATAACCTTCAACATCATGACATGGTAGTGTAAATGACATATTTAATGTTAATGTAATAACCTTCAACATCATGACCTGGTGGTGTGTGGATCTGAATGACATATTTAATGTTAATGTAACAACCTTCAACACCACGACCTGGTGGTGTGTGAAACTCAATGACATATCTAATGTATATATAATAAACTTCAGCATCATGACCTGGTGGAGTGTGAATCTGAATTACATATCGTATGTTAATATAATAACCTTCAACACCATGACCTGGTGGTGTGTGGATATAAATGACATATTTAATGTTGATATAATAACATTCAACACCATGACCTGGTGGTATGTGAAACTGAATGACATATCTAATGTTAATATAATAACCTTCAACACCATGACCTGGTGGTATGTGAAACTGAATGGCATATCTAATGTTAATATAATAACCTTCAACACCATGTGAAACTGAATGACATATCTAATGTCAATATAATAACATTCAACATCATGACCGGATGGTTTGTGAAACTGAATGACATATTTAATGTTAATATAATAATCTTCAACACCATGACCTGGTGGTGTGTGAAACCGAATGACATATCTAATGTTAATATAATAGCCTTCAACATCATGACCTGGTAATGTGGGGATCTAAATGACATATTTAATGTTAATATAATAACCTTCAACACCATGACCTGGTAGTGTGTGGATCTGAATGACATATTTAATGTTAATGTAATAACATTCAACGCCATGACCTGGTGGTGTGTGAAACTGAATGACATATATTATGTTAATATAATAACCTTCAACATCATGACCTGGCGGTGTGTGAATATTAATGGCATATTCAATGGTGATAAAATAACCTTCAGCATGAGAGCCTATGTTGTATGTTTGTGGTTGTATTTGCATGGTTCAATGTGTGTGGTTGTATGTGTGTGGTTGTATGTGCGTGTTCGAATGTGTGTGGTCGTATGTGTGTGATCGTATGTGTGTGGTTTTATTGTTTATGGTCGTTTGTGTGTGGTAGTATGTGTGTGGCCGTACGTATATGTGTGTATGTATGTGGTTGTATGTATGCGGTTGTACATTTTTGGTCGTACGTGTGTGGTTATATGTGTGTGGTTGTAGTATGTGCTTGGTCATATGTATATGGTTGTATGTGTGTTATTGAATGGGTGTGGTCGTACGTATGTGGTTGTATGTGTGTGGTTGTATGAATGTGTTTATGGCTTGAAAGAGACAAACGATACTCTTGAAATGGTTAATAGGCATTAACCTTATCACCTGGATTTAGTTATCCTTTGTTGTTTTATTTAAAATATTCTTGCATTTATCTAAATATCGAGGTTTTATAATAAATACTGATAAAGGTGATCCTTTGGGAGCAACAAACACAATTAAGAGAATAAAGCAGTAGACTCGGTTGTATTGAGTCTGTTCATGAGAAGTAATGAAAGAAGCAACACCTCTCACGCCCCCTAGCACCGGCTTAAGCGGTACTCTACTGTATTCTAAATGTGTAATTTACAGTTTTTCTTCGCTATTTTACTTAAAGTTTAAATGTATCATCGATGCCATGCAATCAATACTTTTACAGTAATATGCAAAACACAATTTGCTTTAAATATTGTTAAACAGCAAGACTGGCATGTGTCTCGCCATGCTTGTGGATATGGCTTTAAAACAGTATTTACATTACAAAGTGTATACATATGTTGTAAAGACCCCTTTTGATTACTTTCGGATACGTCTTTACATCTACTTCAGTCCGTATGATTTTAAGGTAAGTATGTATATTCTTTATTATCTTAAAAATGTATGAAAGGAGACATTTGGAAATCGTCAAACACGATAAATACAAAAAAATATTGCAGACATATTAATAAACAGATAGGAAACTTCCTATCTTAACCAATGAAGTAACCAAAATATCACATGACACCTTAACTTTTCCTTCTATCTTCTCTCTCAATTATTCACCGATTTTGAGGAGAATACATCAAAAAAAATTCATAGTGAACATCAAAATGGTATTATAATAAATAATGTTTACTTTCAAAATAAGAAATTGTATAAAAAAATGTTTAAAGTTTAAAATGCCATAATTTTTCGCTTTTCTCTTAAAAATCAATGTTTCGACATAGTCAAAGTTTCCATCAAAGTTTCCATCAAGCTCCTTTTTTGCTCTCAATGTAAGAGAAAACAAAATACTATCACTGGAAAGAAAATTAAAATTGTGATGGTATTTAGCTTGAATGAAACTTGTATCTATAAAACTCTTCATCATATGCTTGTTTAAAGTTGGGGAATATTTTCTGAAATTTTCGAACTGTGCCACTTGAAATTTACACAATTTTCATAGTGTCCAATCTATTTGTTATTAGGTCTGTGGTTTGACTGAGACTGTTCATAAACGGTAGTGAAAAGTGCGTGCTTCTGTTCAAGTCCTCTAGCCCTGGGTTGAGCAGAACTCAATATTTAAAATGCCAATAGTACATAAATTTGAGCCATCCCGAAGATGGTATGCATATGGCGGTGAACATGGAACCTTCAATGCGGTATTTTCACACCATTCCATGACCAGCGGCATATGGTCCCAGTTTCTAACAAAACTCGTTGCCCTAAACGAGAAAACAATGGGCGAAATAAACAAAATGGAAATTAGCTGGGAGCAGAGGTTATGAAGCCTGCGTATCAGAGGTAACAGTCAAAATCATTGTTAATAATATGCAAAATCGTCTGCGTATGTTTAAGCTTTTTGCAAAGTCGACGCTTTTCGCTAACAACCATTATTGCCATTTATTCCATTAAGGAATGTTGACTCCGTTAATTAAAAATGTCGGTCACCTGACCTTCTTCTGGAGTGGTACTTATTATGAGCTTACATACACTATGGCGTTAACAGCATTTGAAATACTGTTTTAGTTTGAAGTAAACATAGTACTATATACAGCCCATTATGTATTGCTCAATGCTTGTTTCATACATATTGAATCAGTTTAAATAGACTTATTTAACTGCTGTGTTCTATTATATAAAAACATCCTTCGGCATGTGGCTCGAGTTTGTTATTAATATTGATGTACATGTATATGATTTGTTTTTCACTGAAAAATTCCGATTTTTTTACCCTTATTTCTCTGCAATACATTTATATTGTTTATAAAGTCACCAAACTATTTAGACATGCTGTATTATAGGTTATTGCATTTGTATGGCTAAATATTACTTGGAACGAGTTGGTTTGGCAAAGGACGACGAGCTTGCGAGTCGTCCTGCGCCAAAACAACGAGTTCCAAGTAATATTTAGCCATACAAAATCAATAACCTTTTTATTGTATACTTTCATATTGTTTTTGATCAATGTTAATTGTATGACTATTACTTTTCATTGTATTTGTGTTATTTTTATAACTTTTGATGGAATTCCTATCTTGCCATTCAGTTTCATTTTGTGTGGATGATTATTTTGCGCGAAAACGACGTCGACGTCGGATGACGTCATTAAAAACATCAAGGGATTTTCGGAAGTTTGTTTACCATTCGATAACGTTAAAAACAGTGGGTGAGTGACCATTTGAATTATTTTATCTATTTTTGCCATAAAAGGTTGTAAAAAAACACGTATTTTTTTGTTGACACTATAGGAAGGATTCCGTTATTTTTATTTGAAAGTAGTTCCTTATTTCTATTTCGCGGCTCTTAACAAGCACGAGCAAAAGTTCCCGTGCAATATCAATGCGTGCAATATCGTAGAATATTGCACGCTTAGCTCAATGCAAACTAAACGGGACAATATGAAAGTATACAATAAGGAATGCTTATACAATAAAACACGTACCTATCACATCTGTTTGTCCCTTTATCGCCGTTCGATCATCGTCAGACAGTGTTTTTTCATACTCAATGATAGCCTTGAGCACAGCCTCACACTTGGTGTTAATCTCATGGTCCAGTCTCCGCCTCTTCTCCACGTCAAATATGTTGTAGGCCAGCAGGGTACTGTCCAGTGACTGGCACACTGTGTTATCACCGTTTATTGGGAGACTTTTTTCTAATATTCCACAGTTAATCTGAAAGTAACAATGTTGCTGCTGTTGTTATTGTTATTGTTGTTGTTGTTAATTGTGTTGAATGGTGTTTTACGTCATTTTCAGCATATTTTAGGCTATATATGACGGTCAATTGTTTTCTTGGTGGAAGCAGACCACCCAGTTTTACCTGGGTAGAACCAGTACTGAATTTATCCAGCCATCTCTAAGAATCGACACTATGTCACTTACAAGTCGATTTCCCAGTGGGATTCGAGAGGCGAGAGGGTTTCAAACGCAGCGTCTTTACCAGAGATTCTCTGAAAGTGACTACAAACGGTGATATAGACATGTACACATAGTGTATCAATCAATCAGACCACAGCACTGTCATATAACTGAGTAAATGTACATGTGACTGACACTATACACAACATAATTATACGTTAACAACTGTGACAACATACATTTAGATGCACATGTTACAAAGTTAATATATTAACATTTAAACAATTATAATTGAATCCTCTGATACACAAACGATCTAACTTGCCGAGCACTATATCACTTTTGCCAATGTAATCTCAGTAAAAAATACACACGAATGTGAGATTCATCGTAAGATTCTAAAAACTCACAGTCTAAACTCGGGTGCGCTGCGTTTGACGTAGTGTGGCGTTGTTTGCATAGTTATACTGCTAGTGATTTATCAAACATATATAACTCACAGGCCATATATAACTCACAGGCCATATATAACTCACGGTAAATATTTGAACATTTGCAAACACAAACAAAAGAAAAAATAACACAGTTCAACATGATGTATAAAGGGTGTTATGATCTCCACCCGCCAAAATTATCTTTAATTTTACATGAAACGTGATAGTGTGCGTCAAACACAGAAATCCCAAGTCATTGGTAGGTCCTAATGCTTACTGAAGCAGTGACTTGCACAGGTCTATTGTTTGGTTGAAACCAATACTGTAATATATACTTTGGCTTTATGTTGTTAGAGGATACAGGCTGGCGGGAATTTCTCGATTTATTAGGATGACAATTTGGTAAGGGTGAAGTGCACCCTAGGACCCGGTATAAACCGCCCAGTGGACTATTTTGGCACTGACCGTTCCACGGAGTACCCCTATTGTTTGTGATGTGTCACTTATACACATGTATGTAACGGATGACTGCGATATGTTCATGATTTGCATCTAGTTTTATATCCATTGATGGAATTCGAAAGACGTGTATAAATCGGCGTTCGAAAATTACATATGCTTTAAACCAATTGTATATTAAAATACCAGTGTGGTCCTTGGTTTATCATTAAAATCCCGGCATACGGTGGCTCGAGCCCTAAACCCTAATGATTCATTGGCACACCACAACCGTTCTTTGTCGCCATCTGGAAATGTAGAACAAACTATTAGAGTATCGAGTTCTTGATGAGTTTTTAAAACAAGATTATTGAAGACTTCATGGTAAAACGTTTAGACATACACATACACATACACATACACTATATATACACAAACACACGCGCGCGCACATGCACACGCACACGCACACACATTGACATTGACATACATCAATGACTATAATAGGAAAAAGAAATGGAGTAAGTATCGGTGTAATTAAATTGTATGGCCGCATATTTAATACAGACAATAAATGCGCCACAAAGTATAAATTTACAAAGCAAATGCGCATATTATGCTTACTAATGTTTATAAGTCAGAATGTGCCTCTGTCTTTTAGTTAGGCATTTTATAAGGTTGTGGCTTCGGAATATTAAAACGTGATGATATCCGTTGTATTTAGATATTGTATCATGAACTTTTTCTGGTGTTGGCTCATAATGTTATCTAAAGTAACCCAATAGAGACCTTCATCAACAGAGCAGAGGCATACCTACATAAATGCAAATCGTTATCACACAATGACACCAGGAATAAACACTTTGCACAATCTACAAAACAACGTCAACTGGCGTATTTGATTCCTTAACTTCGGATATGAGGCGCCATACGTGACTATATGTTGTAAGATAAATATACACATTGCGTGTAAAATATATATACTGAATACAAAAATATATATAATACAGACACATATATACGAAACTTCGAAATATATATATTGAATACAAAACATATATGATACAGACAAATATATACGTTACCCCGAAATATATATATTCTGTCCAAAAATATATATCATACAACTATATATGTTACTCCTAGAAATATATATCCAGAAAAATCCATATTGTTTTAGTGACCCTCTATGAAATTTACTGACCTACTATAGAATAATAGATGGTCACCATGTGACCGCTCTAATCCAATGAAACTCCTAGGATTTTGTGCGAAGTGCAATAAATATATATTTGTATGATATATATTTTTGTTTTCAATATATATATTTCGGAGTAACGTATATATTTGTCTGTATCATATATATATATTTTTTTAATATATATATTTCGGAGTAAGTATATATTTGTCTGTCATATATATGTTTGTATTCAGTATATATATTTTACACACAACGTATATATTTATCTTACAACATAGAGTCACATATGGCGCCTCATATTCGGACTTACCCGGTGGTAATGGTTCGAATGTTTCAACAAATGTCTCAACGAGAACGGAACTTCCTTCGTCAATGTCAGCGAGTAATGACTTCACGGCGTTCTCAATTGAGATTACACCCGTAACATTATGAAACGTGACACCTATACTTCCGTGGCAGCATGGACCAGACGGCTTTACTACTACCTGGTTGTGTAAATATTTGATCAACATGTATCAGCTGTACTATATAATACTTATGGGACGCATGACAATTTTGAAATATTAATCAAGCATCAAAATTACACCTCCATTTCACAGGTTAAAGGAACTTGGTTTGGAATTGAATTGGATTTTATAGTCGCACCAACAGCTAAGGTCATATGGCGACTTTCCAGCTTCCATTGGTGGAGGAAGACCCCAGGTGCCCCTCCGGGCAATTTTCGTGCACGGGCAGACACCTGGGTAGAACCACCGACGTTCCGCAAGCCAGCTGGATAGCTTCCTCACATAAAGATTCCTAGGCCTCTGAGGGATCGAACCTACAGCGGTGAGGGGCAAGTGATTTCAATTCAGAGCCTTTAACCACTCGGCCACGGACGCCCCAACTTGGTTTGGAACAACAAACTAACAATGCTGGAATCAAACACTTTAGAAAAAAAAAGAAAACAATTTATGTTACTTTGGGCGAAATAGATCTCTACATGCCACTTATAAACCTCTGATGAATATATTAAGTTATGGGTATGGTAAAGTACAGCTAATACATAGTAAGTTATGGGTATTGGACAGTACAACTGATACATAGTAAGTTATTGGTATTGGACAGTACAACTGATACATAGTAAGTTATGGGTATTGTACAGTACAGCTGATACATATTAAGTTATGGTTATTGGACAGTACAACTGATACATATTAAGCTATGGGTATTGGACAGTACGACTGATACATAGTAAGTTATGGGTATTGGACAGTACAACTGATACATAGTAAGTTATTGGTATTGTACAGTTCAACTGATACATAGTAAGTTATGGGTATTGTACAATACAGCTGATACATATTAAGTTATTGGTATTGTACAGTACAACTGATACATAGTAAGTTATGGGTATTGGACGGTACGACTGATACATAGTAAGTTATGGGTATTGGACAGTACAACTGATACATAGTAAGTTATTGGTATTGTACAGTTCAACTGATACATAGTAAGTTATGGGTAGTGTACATTACAGCTGATACATAGTAAGTTATGGGTATTGTACAGTATAACTGATACATAGTAAGTTATGGGTATTGTACAGTACAGCTGAAATATATTAAGTTATGGGTATTGGACAGTACAGCTGATACATAGTAAGTCATGGGTATTGGACAGTACAACTGACACATAGTATGTTATGGGTATTGGACAATACAACTGATACATATTAATTTATGGTATTGTACAGTACAACTGATACATAGTAAGTTATGAGTATTGTACAGTACAACTGATACACAGAAAGTTATGGGTATTGTACAGTACTGTACAGTACAACTGATACATAGTAAGTTATTGGTATTGTACAGTTCAACTGATACATAGTAAGTTATTGGTATTGTACAATACAGCTGATACATATTAAGTTATTGGTATTGTACAGTACAACTGATACATAGTAAGTTATGGGTATTGGACAGTACGATTAATACATAGTAAGTTATGGGTATTGGACTGTACGACTGATACATAGTAAGTTATTGGTATTGTACAGTTCAACTGATACATAGTAAGTTATGGGTAGTGTACAGTACAGCTGATACATAGTAAGTTATGGGTATTGTACAGTATAACTGATACATAGTAAGTTATGGGTATTGTACAGTACAGCTGAAACATATTAAGTTATGGGTATTGGACAGTACAGCTGATACATAGTAAGTCATGGGTATTGGACAGTACAATTGTCACATAGTATGTTATGGGTATTGGACAATACAACTTATACATATTAATTTATGGTATTGTACAGTACAACTGATACATAGTAAGTTATGAGTATTGTACAATACAACTGATACACAGAAAGTTATGGGTATTGTACAGTATTGTACAGTACAACTGATACATAGTAAGTTATGGGTATTGTACAGTACAGCTGATACATATTAAGTTATGGGTATTGGACAGTACAACTGATACATAGTAAGTTATGGGTATTGTACAGTACAACTGATACATAGTAAGTTAAGGGTATTGTATAGTACAGCTGATACATAGTAAGTTATGGGTATTGGACAGTACAGCTTATACATATTAAGTTATAAGTATTGGAAAGTACAACTGATACATAGTAAGTTACTGGTATTGTACAGTGCAACTGATACATAGTAAGTTATGGGTATTGTACAGTGCAGCTGATACATAGTAAGTTATGGGTATTGTACAGTGCAACTGATACATAGAAAGTTATGGGTATTGGAAAGTCCAACTGATACATAGTAAGTTATGGGTATTGTACAGTGCAGCTGATACATATTAAGCTATGAGTATTGTACAGAACAACTGATACATAGTAAGTTATGGGTATTGGACAGTACAACTGATACATAGTAAGTTATGGGTATTGTACAGTACAGCTGATACATAGTAAGTTATGGGTATTTTGCAGTACAACTGATACATATAAAGTTATGGGAATTGTACAGTACAGCTGATACATATTAAGTTATGGGTATTTTACAGTACAACTGATACATAGAAAGTTATGGATATTGGACAGTACAACTGGTATATAGTAAGTTATTGGTATTGGACAGTACAACTGATACATAGTAAGTTATTGGTATTGGACAGTACAGATGATACATATTATGGGTATTGGACAGCACAACTGATACATAGTAAGTTATGGGTATTGTACAGTACAACTGATACATAGTAAGTTATGGGTATTGGACAGTACAGCTGATACATATTAAGTTATGGGTATTGGACAGTACAGCTGATATATATTAAGTTATGGGTATTGGACAGTACAACTGATACATAGTAAGTTATGGGTATTGTACAGTACAGCTGATACATAGTAAGTTATGGGTATTGCACAGTACAACTGATACATAGTAAGTTATGGGTATTGGACAGTACAACTGATACATATTAAGTCATGGTTATTGGACAGTATAGCTTATACATATTAAGTTATGGGTATTGGACAGTACAACTGATACATAGTAAGTTATGGTTATTGGACAGTATAGCTTATACATATTAAGTTACGGGTATTGGACAGCACAGCTGATACATTCTGTAAAATACCCATAAGTTTTGTTATTGTACAGTACAGATTATACATATTAAGCTATGGGTATTGGACAGTACAGCTTATACATATTAAGTTATAGGTATTGTACAGTGCAACTGATACATAGTAAGTTATGGGTATTGGACAGTACAACTGATACATAGTAAGTTATGGGTATTGGACAGTACAGCTGATACATACTGTAAAATACCCATAAGTTTTGTTATTGTTCAGTACAGATTATACATATTAAGTTATGGGTATTGGACATACAGCTTATACATATTAAATTATGGGTATTGGACAGTACAACTGATATATAGTAAGTTATGGGTATTGGACAGTACAACTGATACATATTAAATTATGGGTATTGGACAGTACAACTGATACATATTAAGTTATGGGTATTGTACAGTACAACTGATACATATTAAGTTATGGGTATTGGACAGTACATCTGATCAGTTTCTCAAACAACATTGACTTGATACACTAGCATATGATTCAGAAGTTAATTTTATTAGATATAATTATTGTAGTCTATCATTAATTGAACGGTATTGATTTGATAACGTTGTATAGTAGGTGCATTAGTTAACATTGATAGGACATGCATGTATATATGCATATGTGCATAACTCATTAATTTTAATACAAGATTAAATTGATAACGTTGTATATTAGGTGCATTGTTTAACGGTGAGTTGCTATACTTGTATATATGTCGATGAGTATACATGGATTTGTAGAATACGTATACATTGATACACATCATAATTGGAGCGTGGCTCACATATATTTACTAGATAATGATTTGTTTGTGTACTGATAATTGTATAAGATTGTGGTGTTAATGAACCGACATCTAAAAGTGTGTATTATTACAGCCTATACCTTCCGGAGTGGAGATAAGCCTCCCGGAGTGGAGCTAAGCCTTTAGGGTGTAGGTGATTCGACACATGAATCAACGCATAACTTAACGAGCGGTGGAGACGGTCCCCGTACCTGAACAACATGGCCAGGTTATAGAATCAACAACCCCCGGGACACGAGGTGGGCCCGTTATCAGTCCTCACTGGAGGAACGTCATTCACAACCTCGGTGAAGGTTAATTATCATATCTATCGCGTCATCAACCCTTATAGAAGGCATTTGATGACAATCACCCATTGGATTCGCGCATCATCATCTTCATGAGCTCTCGCGCATCACATTCATCGCGCTAGACAATAATTATTGTGCACAGCAACATGGTTATAACTTTAACAACACTTTCGTGTCATATATAGTCAGCAGACATTCAGTATTTGTGATAATACTTCGGACTTCTTATAGAACAGTCTTTTTCATATTTCATCTGGGCATTCGCTTGTTTTTCTTGATAATTGTATATATATTTAACATATTTTAAAAGTTGCATTAAACTTTTGTAAATGCAGTCACCGACATTGATTCTTTCCTGAGTTAGTCCCAATCACTAGGTCATCTTGCGACAATCGTCCAGCGAATTATCTCCTTACTGGTTTCCCGCTATATATTATCGGTATAAAACAGGATACTATCAACTGCGTCGAGTTAACAGTAATACTGTTTCATATATATATTGTTTTATACACAATGATAATACGAAACCGCCCCTATCGTGATTGGCCACTTAATTGCCTAACAAAATGATAACACAAAACAAGAAATTAAATTAGAAGTGTTTATAGTGTCTTCATATAAACAGAGTGTGCCCATCCAAATCGTACATAACTCTACCTGTGAATACAGAGTATTATCTTTCACTCTGTCACATTAAAATGCTATACAGCCAAAATCGCTCTCTATCTGAAACAATAATTTAAAACCTTTATCAGTATTTATTCAGCCTGTATTTTCACTGATATATTCGTACATGCTTTGTATGCTTTAGTTACTTAGTTATAATTTAAAACTTATTTAACCTGTATTTTCACTGATGTATTCGATCATGCTTTGTATGTAATACAAGGCGACCGAAGCAAGTGCAGTGTCAGTACGTTCGTCTAGTCAATGTCCCGGAACAACCGTTTAGTCCGTGGAGTCCGTGGATATAGCACTGAATCGGCGATGTTGTGAGGGTAACAGTCCGCCGTATGTAGATTCACCACCAGCAATAATGTGAAGTTTCTTGTCGTTTTTGAGCCATGTGATAAAAAGGATCTGACACTCGTTGTCATTTCATACAAAATGTTATTAAACTCGTCCAGGAATTTGTTATTAAGCGAGCCTCAAGCTCGCCGGAGGCTCGCTTAATAACACAGTCCTGAACTCGTTTAATAAAATGTTGTATTAAATGACAACTCATGTTAGATCCTCTATGTAATATTTAATTTAGTTTGATACAACAATGTGCACACAGACACCAGAATCGACTACACAGCAGCACCAGAACAACCAACACACTCAACGACAGAGTCCAGACTCTACTGTGCCCATCCCTTTAAGATGTCTTATCGGGTCATCGGGTGGAGGGACGTTAAACCTTAGAATAAACAACAACGACAACAACAACAATGTGCATTCGATCACCAAGTTAGCTAAGGGCCGTAAAGGCCTCGTGTCAGTAGATTTTCTAGCATTATATACTGAACCAAACAGCTAACACACCAGTAGACAATACCTTTAAAATAGCTCAATAATAACAATCAATAAATCAAAACAAATTTTATTCAATATCCGGTCAATACCGACTGTAAATTAAAAAAAAATCATACAAATCTCCAACGGTCCCAGTCGGCATATAATAATTTCATACATTAAATATATTGTCTAATGCACCATTAATGCACTAATGCACCACAATACGCACCGTAAGCTGTTTGGTTCAGTATTGTCTACTGGTGCGTAAGCTGTTTGGTTCAGTATTGTCTACTGGTGCGTAAGCTGTTTGGTTCAGTATGTGTAAACGCTTTCACCGATACAATCTTTCACCGATACAATCTTTCACCGATACAATCAATTATAGTTTTTATTTATGCTCGCCCTATGGCACTAGACCTTCAGTAGTAGTTTATTTTGATATATCTATATTAATATGGACATATCGTTATCAAGGGGTGGGGATGGAAGGGGTTGGGAATCGTCTCAATAATGGCAAGAACAAGGCGGACACCAGCAATGGTCGGCAGGGATTTGTTCGTGAAAATCAGTAGGTGATTGCATAAATACAAAAGATTAATTTCCCTATGGTGTTTGAACTTCAATTAAATTAAGGTAGGTTCGGAAGTTCCATGTAGCTCTCCAGGAGGTTAGACTAAAATATTTACTTTTTATATTTATATATGTACACTATCCGTATCGTGTCTTTTCATTGCTCTTATAGGCCTAGAATACATATAACTTGAGATTAAAAAATATAAAAAGTAATAAGAATATTCCAATGTGTTTGGTCGAATGCTCATCCACAGCACAACTGGCCCTTTATTAAATGACGGGATTGGTCTGTGGAGGAGCATCCTTTCGCTTTACTACCTCGTGACGGTAACACTGGATAAGAGCATTGATCGGAGGGAGGTAAAGATATTATGGGAAGTGATCAGCAATAGTTATTATCGAAACATAAATTACTGTCAATTAATTAAAAGGTTTAATCTCCACAAGTCCTTATAAAATATCAGTGTATATGAAGGGAAGGTGTTTGTACATCTACAGAAGGATCTAGTGGAGATATTGAAACGTACAGCGCACACACTTTAATAGCATGGGAAATTATATACAAAGCGTATTAAAACTTGACACACGGTAACCAAGCATTGTTCAAAGTTGTAGGTTAGTTTGAGATATTATCGAACATAACGATAGTGCAAATATACATAGTGCAAATATACAAGCAGTATATCTTGACAAAGGTATAGGTGGACCAACGAAATCAAGCGTTGTGCAAAATGGATTTAGAGTTGTAGGTTCGTTTTGAGGTGATAGAGAGGGGGTGGAATGGAAGGTGGGGAGGGGGGGGGGGGGAGAGGGGAGGGAGGGGAGGAAGGGTGCAACATAAGTACATATAGTAGTGTACATGTAGTATCATATTGGGATTTAATATCTTTAAATCAGTTTAGTCGTCCGTCGTCCATCGTCAAAGTATAAAGTTATAAAGATTGCATCATGTTAGCTATTTGCATGTTAGCTATATAAAGTTGTTGAACTTCTTTACAAGCGAGCTACAAGGTGTTATAATTTTTTGTTTACGTCCAAGTGTCGCTATACAAATAACGGTGTGGCATGGACAAGACAAGCAGTTCTCACGAAATTCCATGAGATAATAAATGCGTGGAACAAATTGATGCAGGACTAGAAATGTTCGTTCGCCAGTTATACAAAAGCCTGTTGTTAGTTGGGTGCGGCTCACGTTATCATATATACAGTATTGTATGCGAATTACATAATCGTTATATATCCAATTTTATTTGGCGGCCGGTTAGGGATTCACTTTTTTCCAAACTCTTTTCTTTTGGCGGTGGCATTATCAAAATTTTATTTTAATCGCTGTCATGGGCATTATCAAAATGTTATTTTGATCGCTGCCATATGGCCGTCAGCGAATCCTTCAATTCAGTGAAATCAAATTTAATGACAATTAGCTATTGACAGTTGATTTTTTCTGAAATTATCAAGTTGTTCCAATGCAACCGAGGTTATGGGTCAAATTATTGTATAAAGAGTTATATGGGAATGGCCTACTAAACCTATCATATAAAAAGTTTTAGGCACAATAAAGCCCCTATTGGGCTTCTTGAGTTCAGATAAGTTCAGATAAGTTTATTTTATTAGGTGGGACCAGGGTAACGTGCTCTATGAATATATATAAGTATATGTCACCTTAAGTATAGTGTCTCTAGTCATGTGTGCGTATACCTAAAGGAAATGGGAGGATTTTTACGCTTTGTTTATTACCAAATGCAAGCTTGTGAAACAGGACCGTAAACGCGTATATAAGGAGAGAAACCTATACCAGGACATCATTCTCAATGTTATTTCAACAACACATACACAGTATATTTTCAGCGCTTACTATTCTAATGTTGGAATTTGTAATCTATAGTTTCTGGGGCGTTTTATTTCCGAAGGTCTTTTGTGTACGTATCCAGTGAGAAATATATTGACACACACACACACACGCACACACACACACAGTAAACAAAGGATAACGTCTACAATACTAACAGTATATCGATATCGATAACGCTATTGATCAACCGGTTGGATTAGCCCAATGGCAAAGCGAGGTAATAGTCAATTCGAAAGTCACGAGTTCGAAACTCACATAAGCTATATTATTATACCTCACTCAAAATTCTCTATGTAATTTCCCCATTCCCGATCAGTCAACAATTGGTAATGTTTCATGGTAATGTTTCATGGCATGAAACATTATCTCGTGCTTCTAAAAAAAGAACGGTGGTTTCCTCAAGTGCTAAAAATAGAACGGTGGTTTCCCAGTTCAAGGGAGGTAACTATAGTATAAAATCTAGTCTATGTCAGTGAGCGCTTATTAAAAAGCGTGAATGACGTCATTAAGCGCTTGCAATTATTTACCAAACGACATTTTGCTGTCAGATTTATCAAAACAACAACATTGAATTTTGATGTTTGGTATATGAATGGAAAATATACATTTATGGCTGATCTAGCTGGACTTACATTTTATAAGGTTCACATGTAACAAATAGGCTTTAGAATTAATATGTAACAATAAGAAATTAAAAAATATATATATATATTTGTCAAAAATTTGTTTCAAGTTCTTTATTGTTGTTAATAAAAAATAATTGCTGATTAAATGAATTTTGATGTTTGGTATAATAAAATAAATATCACATCCCATGGAGGGTGATAGAACATATTGTCAACCCTCGATGTGGTAATGTCCACCTCGGCTAAAGCCTCGGTGGACATTACCAATCTCGGGTTGACAATATGTTCTATCACCCTCCATGGGATGTGATATTTATATACTATTTTTCAGTGAACGGGTGTGCACTTTTGATGTCACATTGTCGATCGCAGATAGAGAAATGAAATAGGTTCGTTATAAAACTGTCTTATATACTTCCAGCTATGTTTCAAGTTGGTAGTAAACCAAGCTCCCATTTGCTTTCGGTACACGCCCACTATATACAGGAATATATATCTCTCATATCACCATCATTGCTAAAATACGACTCGCTTATAATTCACTTTTGAACATAGCCTGTTATGTATATAGCAATACACGCGGATTTCAGCGAAGATTAACCGCTATTGGTTTATAAACCGAACACGGAAAGGTTGAGCACACAAATATATTAATGATTTATCGGTTTAAATATTCTAAACTTTTACTCTTGTGAATTAAAATGGACACTCGATTTAAATTGAGTTCGTGGCAGCTATTGGTATTTACCATGTTGTTAAGACAATGCTATATGGAAATAAACACTAGTCCTACTGTTCAGACGAACTTGGGAGTAATAACGGGAGGTTCTAAAACAGTGAATATAAAAGGAGAGGAGTATAAGGTGAGCCGTTATCTGGGCATTCCATACGCTAAGCCACCGGTTGGGGAGCTTCGGTTTGTGAAACCACAACCTGTTGATGCATTTGATAGTCCCTACGTGGCCAAACATTACAGGGCATCATGTTTGCAAGTGGACAATCCTATGTTACCGGCGGTACCGGGAGAAAGGTCGGAAGATTGCCTATTTCTAAACGTGTTTGTCCCGGACGCCGCACCGGATATGGACTCTGGTCATGCAGTTATGATATTTATACATGGGGGTGGATTCTCTATCGGATCAGGGAATCTGTACACAAGTGACACATTGGCAGCGTTTGGTAACGTAATCGTCGTAACTGTGAATTATAGACTCGGGTTTTGGGGCTTTTTAAGCACCAATGACGAACATGCACCGGGTAATTATGGTTTATGGGACCAGCAAGCAGCTTTTCGCTGGGTGAATGAAAATATTGGATCCTTTGGTGGAGATAAGGATCGTGTCACTATATTTGGGGAATCTGCTGGCAGTATAAGCGTTTCTATGCATGCTTTGTTTCCATCAAACAAAGGATTATTTCAACGAGTAATAACAGAGAGTGGTAGCGCAATGATGGGCTTATCTTATTCTCCTGACCCGTTGATGCCCACGAAAACTGTTGCAGAACAGTTAGGCTGTAGTGTTGCAAGTTCCGAAGAAACAGTTTTGTGTCTTAAACAGCAAGATTCGGACATTATTTTGTCAGCATTAAACGAACTAAGCAAAGATCCAGAAAAGGTGTGGCAAGTTTCATTCTTGCCAACTCAAGACAAAGATTTTATTAAGTTTCTACCAAACGAACTGAGAGCAAATGAAATGAGTGTAGAAGACAGCATACATTTTTTAAGATCTATAGATCTGATGAACGGTTTGAATAGTGACGAAGGCGCCCTTGCATTACTTGGTTTCGCCGGCACGAATGATTATGAAGAATTCAAACCAACGCGAGAAGAGATGAATATAAAACATATTCCTATGGCAGTCTACTTAACTTTAGGCCCTAACGTACCTGGTGAAATAACAGACATGATCATTGCAGAATATACAGACTGGAGGAACCCTGACGATCCAGAACTACTACGAGATCAATACATTAAACTATGGGGTGACTTTATGTTTAATGTGGCGGCTATAGATCTAAGTCGACTTCATTCTAACAGTTCCAACGAAGTTAACAGCTACGTATACCAGTTTCGTCCCCGACCAACGACAACGTTACTTGCTACACCGAGTTGGATCAAGGGAGCTAATCACGCCGATGAGCTAGGTTTTGTGTTTGGGTTTGAACAGGATTTACTTGACCTAAGCAATACCATGATACAACCTCAAGACTGGGAGTATGTATTATCATACAACATCATGACGTATTGGTCAAACTTTGCTAAAACAGGGTAAGTTTGTATACAGGAATTTATATGCATTACGTCAATGATTTTGCTGAATCTGTAGATCAAATTATGTCATGTGTATGCCGTTTCTAAACTTTTTTTTCATAATTGTTATTACCCCATGTTTAACGTCATAATTGTTATTACCCCATGTTTAACGTCATAATTGTTATTAGCCCATGTTTAACGTCATAATTGTTATTACCCCATGTTTAACGTCATAATTGTTATTATTACCCCATGTTTAACGTCATAATTGTTATTACCCCATGTTTAACGTCATAATTGTTATTAGCCCATGTTTAACGTCATAACTGTTATTACCCCATGTTTAACGTCATAATTGTTATTACCCCATGTTTAACGTCATAACTGTTATTACCCCATGTTTAACGGCATAATTGTTATTACCCCATGTTTAACGTCACAACTGTTATTACCCCATGTTTAACGTCATAACTGTTATTACCCCATGTTTAACGGGACACGTTGCAATCTGGATTTGTTTAAGGATATTGGGCGGAGTCCTTCCTGTAAAACTGGAAATTCATTTTGTCTGATTTTATGAAATTAATGATAATAACGCAACAAATAGATTACATATATACACTAAACCAAATTGCTAAGTACCAACCTAAGAATATGTCAATAATATTCTAATTGTTTTGTGTATTTTGAGCTTGATTAGAGATACCGTTAAACTGCAAAATAACGAGTGCAAATCGTCTGCTCTGATTGCATGAAGATATTTTAAAACTTTTAAGTCAATGTGTTTTCTTAGAAAGAAGTTATAACACTAATACAACTGGGTATATAGGATTTTATTAAGTACTTCGAATTAGTGAAGCTTTCGGTGTTCCTAGTTCTAAAATATGCCACTTAAAATTATTTTGACATCATGTTTTACTAGCATTACCACTACAAATGCGTTTGCAAAAGATTTTTTCGAAATATTTAATGTTAACGCTGAATTACAGTTACGTACTTGAATTTCAAACAATATTCAATTTAAATGGAGGTAATTTAAGATTTTTTTTATAGACGGACAATCTGCGATAAATGGGTCAATTTTTTATGTTTTTTTCTATTATTTCATACCAATTTTAAGAATTTTATATCTTTAAGCGATCTTTGACTCATGTTATGTGTTTTATCAGTACATTTCATGTTTTCATATAAAGGGAGAGTAACTCTCAAAAGATGTATCAATTTAAACAAAAAATAAATGTTTTACAAACTATGGGTCAAAACAAAATACTTACCATATATCTATTCTAAAATATATTTAAAATAAGAAAATTAGTTAAAGATACAAAAGTTAATACTTAGAAATTTTGTTCAGTGTACGAGCAAATGAAGAACAAAAAAAAGAAGTGTTTTAAAAATGTTATCATTTATGTACAATCTGACATTAAAATATACCATTGTTTGTGCATCCGCCTAGAAATATCCACAACCTTAAACTAAAAACAAATACTAGTAACATCCATATAATCCTCTCAGTCTTATCAAGAGAAGTTGAAATCCAAAATTTTGAAATTGATTTGATTTTGGCTCAAATTTGACCAAACACATGAAGGTGTCTCCCTGCAATTTAAGCGCTGTGGTCTAGTGGTAGAGCGTTGGACCCATGATACAAAAGTCGTGGGTTCGATCCCTGCCATAACCATATGTTGGATTTTCAACTGCCCTAGATAAGACTTTGAAGATTACATTGCTATTGATAATATTACTGTTCGGATGCATGAAAATGGCAGTTTTTTTAACTTAAAACTAAACTACTGCATTTTTTCTATTGATTTCTTTCTCTAGATATGCTATATATATAATAAATAATGAAAGTACTTGATGTAATGCCCTAACTTGTGCTTAAAATGCATATTGCATCGAAATGGTTTTCAGTGTCACAGTTTGGATATTGCTGAAGTACCTGAAAACTCGCTAGTCCCGTTAGTTTTTCGATATTTCCAATCATTAATATTGATTTTTAGAATAGATCAAGGCGAATTGTGTTTACATACTACTAACTATTGATAACATTACACCAAAAAAATATATAATTGTTAGAATAACGGAGAAAAATGAAATCTCAGTTTTTCATTGAATAAAATGCAAGCAGTTTTAAAGTCAAAATAAGACATGATTGATAACTCGAGGTGCTAATTTAATTCTTGATACAAATTTCTAGTTTGCCGCGTGTTACTTCAATAAGTAACACCGTGTTATGTTTGTAAAAGTGTGTAGAGTTGTCAAGATGTGTGTAGATTTGTGTAGATTTGGGCCATTTCGTCTTTTAGTTATTTTGCCCCGACGGCGCTAATTAGAGTGGTGACGATAATCCGCGGGGCGCACAAACACACACGATAATTAGTGAGACAAAAAGACGATAATCAGCGTGGCGCTGGGCGAAAAGTCGATAATCAATGAGTTCCGGGGGGAAAGTGGGTATTTGAAAGCTTATTTATAGCGAAAAAACGTCTTTTCGTTATTTCGTACTGCGTCTTTTCACCCCGTGCCTCGCAATGCATTGTCTTTTCGCTCCGCGTCCATCTGATTAATTAGCCTCTAATTAGCCGGACAGGGACGAAATAATAAAAAGACGAGATGGCACAAATCAGCAACAATACCTATTCTAGATCATCTGCGAAGCTTTTTTTTTCTTTCTTATAACAGACGTCTAGAAGCTTTCTTCGAAAAAAAAAAGATAATTTAAGCGACATCCATTTTGTAAAAATACTGGTAACGATTCTGATTGACTGACACAGGCACAATAGACAGAACGACCTAAGGACAATGCACTATTTCAGAAATTAAAACAGAGAGCACAGCTTAATCATTATGTCGGCGAAGAAAATGTGGATGGTCAAACATACTATAACAAAAAAAGAAACAAATACGGACATGTGGTTTGTGTTTCCATTGTTTCTACAGAAAGGGTCAAGAGGTTTGTATTTAAAATCAATATTATGTCATGTATACACTTACACAATATAAACAGAAGAAATGTAGACACAAGGTATTGTTGGAAGGGTAGGAGCTCGCACTTGGTTGACCTTTGAACTACTTTATGACAATTTATGACCTGCATAATTGATTGATTGATTGAATTGGATTTTATAGTCGCACCAACAACTAAGGTCATATGGCGACTTTCCAGCTTCCATTGGTGGAGGAAGACCCCAGGTGCCCCTCCGGTCAATTTTCGTGCACGGGCGGGCACCTGGGTGACCTGCATGACAATGGCATCTGGTCCTGACACTCCAATAATTATCATGGTATCAAGTGAAACACTTCTACTAACAAATGCTATCAACTCGAAAAAAATCCACTTTTATTGCTCCTGGACTGCCAACTAATACTACCACATGACACTATACCATGACTGTATTGCTCAACAATAATATACGAGGTGTATGCATATACTTGCTAAATATGTACATCGTCAGTTAATCAGTTTTTTTGGAAATATATAAAGCAAACAAATGTGAACAAATAATTCTAAATTAGTGTTCCTTTTATGACACGACCATGAACTCGTTGAATAATGTAGGTATGTTTTTAAACGAACACCCGTGTAAGAAGCCTCTAGTGTTAAAATACTCAGTCTTCATTAGGTTACGTTTATTGACCACATTCATAACAATATATACACTGAGGAATCGCGTTGCTCCGTGTGGACTTAAAACCGCAGAGTACTCGAGTTCAAGCCTCACCGGCGCCTCTGAGGTTCTTAGACACTTTTCCTTAACCTCTTCCGTCGTATATGGACGTAAACCGGGCGGTATATCATCCGCGCACGTAAAAGAACCATATGAATATATTCGTCAGTAAGAGTAGAGCAGGTTCCGGGATTCCTATGTATATATGTAAACAACAGTCAATTCTATGCATGATCATAAGAAGCTTGCAGTGAAAAAAGTTACAGTATTCGATATATAAAGTGCAAATACCCTCGTTTTCAGGGATTCGAAATTATGAGTGAACACAATAAACGTAAATATTATGTACAAGCAGGGAAAACAAACCAAGAGTAATGTATTACCGTACTTTATTTTACTTAAAGTACTGTTGATATTTTTATGATAATTGTACGTTTTGAGTATAAGATAAAGCGTTTGTTCATGTTCATACCATCAAACATACCAACATATACATCCAAACCGGATGTTGACCTGTTCGATATAAAAGGGTATACATATATTTATTTTTACAATCGTTTCAGAAATCCCAACAACCCGGTGCCCGTCGTCGCAAACTGGCCAAAATATAACATGGAAGAGCAGAAATACATCGCCCTGGACAAGGATATGTCTACAGATTCTGCTACTAAACAATTCCTATACGCAAAGGAGGCAAACCTTTGGTTGAAAACAATCCCGTCGGTGATGAATGCTATTAGATCTGCTCATGCGCATGATGCGGCGTCCCCATTTAGCAAAAAAGATGAGGACTCTTGTAACGCCAGTGGTGACTGTGGTGGACAATAAACGAACGACTACATTTAAAAAATCAAAAAATCAAATAAGAATTGTCAACCATGTATGTTTTGGTAACCTACGCTAGATGCTTTGCATAGCACTACTTTACATTTATATTACATTTCTTGCACAACTGTACTTGTGTTTCTGGGGAACGTAATCGTGATTCTTTCTGGGAAATAATTCCTACTGGCACGGTAACTTCTGTTAACTGCTTCGTCTTTGTTGTACAAAATAACGATCGCTTAAAGCAACGTGTACGCAAATAAAGTCTGAACCATAGTTGTCTCTATTTGCATCTTTCCTTAACACTGTACAGTATACGAACTCGGACTGATTATATATCCTCAATACATTTTGATTTTAGTCAACAATCATAACTTCAAATCATTTCAATGACTACATTTTGCAGTGTCAATGACTAAATGTGCTTTGAGACTCATACGCAGAATTGCACGCGATAAAACAACAGAACAACGGAAACAAAATCTGATAAACCAACTCCTTCTTCGCATTATTTTTATTTAATTATCCCACTACACAATAACTACTCTTTACTAAATTTCCCCCATTTGTTTGTTGAACGCAGCCTACGGGAGCTGTTGTTTTCATTTGTTTTTAGTGAAGTATGCTATTTAAAAAGTTTGTATGACATTTTTTATACGAAATCGCATTAAACTCTATACAATTTGTAAATAAATAAAAACATATTCGCCCTTAGAAGTTGTTAAGCCTTATGACTCTCATCTCACAATTTACAAATAGAAGCTGGAAGATGGCATAAACCATATAGTATACCTTTAAATGAACGTAAATGAACCAAATGTGGTAAATTAGAAGATGAATATCATTTTGTTATTGAATGCAGTTTATATAATCAGATAAGACAAGCCTTTATAAAGAACTATTATTGGAAAAGGCCAAGTATGTTTAAATTTTTAGCACTTATGCAAAGTCGAAAATATTATTAAATGCCTTAGTGTGGTGTGTGTGTGTGTGTGTGTGTGCGTGTTTGCGTGCTTGCGTGCGTCTGTTGTATTTATTTGTACACATTTTACATGTAATCACTGCACCATTTGTTGTATCAATTGTAATTATGTATATCATGTTGTATCCTCACAGGTCTCATGGCCTATTGGAATTTCTGAATAAACGATATCCTTGTATGACACTTTTATTCATTGTTTTTAATATGATAGTAATTGACTTTAATGCTAGCGTATGTTGGAAAGTTGTGAACATTTTGTGGAAAACATTATTACATTTTACTTATTTACATTTTTTTCTTAATAATAGTCAAATGTTAGACACACACTTCACACGTATTTTTATAACAGTTTGATCTTACAATTAAATCAAACAAGTTGTTGTTTTATTGGTTTTCGTATGATCGTACGTTCGTAATGTTTACACAATTTAGCATGCCATCGTCACACGAACTATCAGTGATCAATAACGAGACACAGCTCCACATTTGGGTTAAAGTATACTCGGTGTTTATCGTTGATTCGGAAGTCTTTTAGTCATGTATACACATTATTTGTAGTTGTGATACTTACCTTATTGTTTATTTTAGTGTACAAGTGTGTATCTTTTTTTGTTTTTCTGATGTTTAACACCAGTTTGGATACATTCTTTAAAATTAAGGTGAATCATTTTGATTTTTCATAAAGAGTCTAAGGTAAACTCCGAGTAACACCCTTGTTTTAAAACACCAGTTTGGATACATGTTTTAAATTACGGTCAAATATTTAGATTGTTCATGTAGATACCGAGGTAAACGTCCGAGTAAAGCCCTTTGTTTTCATCTACTGAATAGTTCTACATCTCGGCAATTTGGTAAACTATTAAACTATTAATAAAAAGCATGTGCTAATCAAATACGATACGAAAAGTACTTAAAGAAACCGGTATTAAACATACAGTCTAACAATAAACAAAACGAGTGGCGAACAAGTACCGTGTGTCTATCCAGTTTCAGATAATGAATTAAACGGCATGGCATAGTTTTAAAATGTTTACTGGAATATTAGCATTAACTTACTAGTTATATTTTACATGAGTGTTCATCCAAAATGGAAACATATGGAAAAGTTAATTATGTTTATATTTTACGATTCACATTAACGAGTAAGTATATTAAGGGCCTTCAACCAAAGCGACTGTATTTGTTTGAGTTATTCGCTATAGTAACTGGCGATATTCACATTTACAAATACCACTGGACGAATATTACACATGTGGTAATATCAAACATATGAAATAAAATCATTTGATATAAAACAACAACTTCAACATTATATAATGTGTTTTGGTTGCTATTTCAGATGTACAATGTTTAAAGCTACAGAGTCTCTATATCAATCGGTTTCTTCTTTGTAGGCGTGTCTTTATTTGTAACTTCATGTTCACCAGCTCATGTCGAAATCGGGTATTTAAGCGAGCAAATATAGCGCCGGAAATCATTCAGACCAGACTCTATTGTGCCCATCGCGTCAGGGTTCCTCGTTGTGTTAGTTGACATTCTGTGTCATTCTAGACGGGGTTCCCTCGACGTGTTCGTTGGCGGACGGTCGTAAAACCTTAGAATTAACAACAACAAACAACAACAACACGCCGGAAATCATTTACTGTATATACATCGACCAGTGCACATCGTACCTATATATACACAGTTAACAGTCATTTTTACAGAAAAAAAAGTTAGCCACTTCTGTTTTCAAGTCCGGTGCTCTATCCACTGAACTATAGCGTAACTTGAGAAAATAGTATACTAACTACCTAACTACTTAAACATATTTGAACGCAACTCAAGACGGATCAATAAATATGTTGTCCATATTGTCGCACGTTTAAATTAACATTGCCTGGTATAATACTGTATGTTATCAATATGAAACTAATACTTCGCCTCAAAACAACCAGATCTCGACTTGTTATTTAGCGCTTGATGAGTTAAGCGCTTGTTATAACGTAATGCCTATTTAGTGTTTAAAATGCTACAACATACCAATAAATAGCAGTGGTCTAGTGGTTCAGCGTAAATCCTACAAAACTGAAACGCAAGGCTGTGGTTCAAATCCCGTTCAGGGCAACTATTTTTTTATCACATATATTCTGAAGCCGTATATTTATCGATACTACCTGTACGGAGGCTAAATAAAAATGTGAAATTTTGCTCATCAATTTCTGTTTATATATCGACTTTTGGGGTGTTCGTCGATTTGAAACTACTTCACACGTGACTCATTCATATTCATGAGTTATTACCAATTACAATAGGGACTGTGTAGGTTTAAGGCGGGTCTAATCTATATAACAGTGATATCCCTAATGATATTTTAAATGTTGCTATACCTCGAAGAACTTTTTATAAAAAAAATGAATAGATTTGAAAACATTATTGAACAATTGAAAAGAGAAAGGAGGTATCTGATCACGCAAGAAGCAGCTAGATCTACCTTTTCCACATCGTTCATAAACGGCTGAGTCAGGAATGCACCAATCTCCTTCTCAACGATATGTACATGTGTAGCTTTGTCTAACTCGACTATTCGTATCTTCTTGTCCGTGCTTGTAACTCTCCTTTGGGGCTTGTACATAAATGCCAAGGTTTCTGGAAAGTATAGAACAAATATAACTTAAAGAGCCCTTACCAAAAAAACAACAAAAAAACCCCAACTTTTTTTTCTTCATATGTTTCTTATTTAAAAATATTACGGTAATCGTGATGATGTTTGCATTTAAAGGAACATCGGAAAGACAGTTGTATATACTTTCATTAATTAAACAAAGTATTGATTATAAGTATATTACACCGAGGAGTGAACGCGAAACTATGGGATGTCGTTCTTTATTTATAAAATAATATTTTTTATTTAGTTACAATAGTTAACAGTTTCTAGTTTATTCCTCAAAATGTTGATTAAACACGTTTCAGTTGAATTACCAACATAGGAGAGTTAAATAAAAAAAAAATTAATTTTTTTTGAGTTATATTCTCTAAACATTGTATCAAGGTACTGAAAGAAGTCGAGAAGTTGTTACATATTTTGACAATAACCTCACGTCATAGGTCAATACGGGACGAGATCACTAAAGACAAAACACGAACCATTCCTGTACACTTGCATAGGAATCAATACACCAAGACGCAGCAGCATAAAACAACGGCACTCACCTGAGATAATCAATGAGGAAGAAAATATAGTAACGGTTATGGACATTCACAATGTAGTAACGGTTATGGACATTCACAATGTAGTAACGGTTATGGACATTCACATAGATTTTGACAGTATGTGTCTAAATGTCTAAACCTTCCAAAAAACAATTGTCATATATCAATATCTGTTTGTTTTTCTTTTAAAGCTGATTTCCACTAGATGTGAATTTATTCACGAGTTTAACGTGGCTTTGAACACTCTTTCAGTCATATCACAACTGTGTCTACTGGTAGTAGTGACCTCAATGTGCAACTTTATAGTGCAGCCACACTGGAATACCACGCCGTAGACACATGACATGATACCCCAACCAGTCACATACTTACACCGGGCCGACCAGTCGCAGAACTAGCATTTATATGCTTTACATCAGCAAGGGAACTACAAGTACCATTGTTATGAAGTCTGTGGTATGACCCGGCCAGAGTCTGATAAGATGCATGTTCTTGTGTCCAGTTGTTTTAACATTTAGAGGATGTCTTGCTTTGCATTTGAAAATAAATAATCATGCTTTCTCGAACTTTAGAATAACTTTAAAATCATATTACCAGCCAGTAAAATGTCATGGAAAAATCGGTCATGACGCAGCGTTACAAAATCTGTAATTTAATAATATAAAAGTATGTTAAATATTACCTGGAAATGCCATATCGACATCGGACATGATACAGCGAGTCCACACCTTGTCGTCCACCAGTTCAGAAAGTTGTATAGAGCTGCTCATTGCACAGTCTAAGTCTTTCTGTTCAGTAATAAAATCATAAATTATCACATATAGTATGTGAGAAGGTACCAATACTGATGGTAACTATATGAGTGCGTCAATAAATACTGAAAAGGGGTCACTTTTATTGAGTCTGTTCATGAGAGGTAATGTTAGTTGCAACACCTCTCACGCCCTCTAGATAGCACCGGCTCATACAAGGACATAATTATTATGTCATGTTAGTTTTTATTCATATTAGAATAAAAATTAGGCTTTAAACTAAAATAATGAGGTGACAGTGGTAACGTGATCCATGACGTGACCATTATAAAAATAGCATATATATTATGGAAACAACTGTATCGGTATACACCTCAATCTCTTCGCCGTCGTTACGCTGTCCACCTGTGGCGTTGTGCGTGAAAAAGTTGACGAAATATGTAACTAGTCGTGGTTCGGCAAATTCGTCGATGTAAGTTGATCCATCCCTGTGGAACGTTATTGCTTTGTGCAGCAGAAGGCTGTAGAGGTTTGGTTCCTCCGATGTGATCTTGGACAACCAGCTTGCTGACAAGACCAAATGAAAGCCATCTGGAAGCTGGCGACCACCTGTATAGTAATGTTAAAATGTGCTATATTTGTCAATACTGTCAAAACATATATTAAGAACAAAATTAGAACAATTCTAAGAGAAATATATGTGTTGGGTTCAAACCTAGATAATAATGTTGATGTATTGACTGGATTTGTATATTACTGACGGAGAGACACGTGAAATGTCATAATACCGGTTGAGAAAAAACGTTTCTGTAATTGAGATGAGTGGGGGCAAAATACATGAAGTGGGTAAACAATGCCTATAATTTCCATGGCGTCACTTGTTACCTGCTAGTTATTAGTCATACGTTACAAAAGAATGAATACTATTTTGGCGTTTTAAACATGAAATGTTAATTATCCTACTGCAGCTTGTAACATTCATTTGGTAACAACTCCAAACATTTCATTGGATCAAATTACAGCTGAATGGTTGCCTTTTAATGGCCACTATGACATCCAATGTTAAATAGGTATAACATATAGAACAGGAAATGTAGCATTTACAGAACACAGTCAACCAAACACACGCATTTAAAACACATTGCATGGATAAATAGAAGTAAAGTATACGACACCACAAGCATAAATGAAGGGTTGACAATAGGGGTATACGACACCACAAACATAAATGAAGGGTTGACAATAGGGGTATACGACACCACAAACATAAATGAAGGTTTGACAATAGGGGTATACGACACCACAAACATAAATGAAGGGTTGACAATAGGGATATACGACACCACAAACATAAATGAAGGGTTGACAACAGGGGTATACGACACCACAAACATAAATGGAGGGTTGACAATAGGGGTATACGACACCACAAACATAAATGAAGGGTTGACACTAGGGGTATACGACACCACAAACATAAATGAAGGGTTGACAATAGGAGTATACGACAAATGAAGGGTTGACAATAGGGGTATACGACACCACACACATAAATGAAGGGTTGACAATAGGGGTATACGACACCACAAGCATAAATGAAGGGTTGACAAAAGGGATATACGACACCACAAACATAAATGAAGGGTTGACAATAGGGATATACGATACCACAAACATAAATAAAGGGTTGACAATAGGTATATACGACGCCACAAACATAAATGAAGGGTTGACAATAGGGGTATACGACACCACAACCATAAATGAAGGGTTGACAATAGAGGTATACGACACCACAAACATAAATGAAGGGTTGACAATAGGGATATACGACACCACAAACATAAATGAAAGGTTGACAATATGGGTATACGACACCACAAGCATAAATGAAGGGTTGACAATAGGGATATGCGACACCACAAACATAAATGAAGGGTTGACAATAGGGGTATCAGCATTGGAAAGGTCCGTGAAAAAATACGTAGCTTGAAACTTCATCAATATTATTAAAATATAAATAATACTAAACGCTAGATCGGTTTGGTTTCAACATATTTTATTTCAATGAAAGCGTACTATACAGATGATCCATACAATAATAAATGGATTCGAATGAAATTAAAATCCTTATAGAGAAGAGATCATTTCAGTGGAAACAATGATTTACATGCACAACTATTTACATGGCGGATATGTTAAAAATGGTTAGAACAGGCACAATAGAAAAAAACACATTCTATTATTACATTCAGAAAAGGATGAAGACAGAAAAAACATTAGTAAAATAAACAAATTGAAAGGGATGCTAGATAAACAAAAAAGAGAGAAAAAAATAGACACTTGGATACACTGGACACTACCGGTTTGTGAATTTCATGATTTAGCATTTTTTGGTAATACGTTAAAAGATAAAACATCCATTTCAGTTGTGCAGGTAAATGGGTATGCTTAACTTAACGACACAACTATTTACTTTAATACTATTCGTTTGATAACTATTGATGAAACGAGATAGTATGACATTAAATTTATTTTTTATGGTGTTAATGCCTGTGTAAACGAATCAGGCACACATTGAATCAGTCTGAACCACTTGGTAAAATGTTTGCAGATTCGCTGCATATACTCAATACAATACTTAATCCGTATAATCCAACATTGAGATTAAAAAGCATTTTAAGATTAAGAAACCTTGTTGAAATAGAATTCTAAGTATTCTGACTATCGAGTTTGTTAAGTAGTTCCTCCCAGATGAATTCATCATGTGTAAACCTCATGTGTTAGGTTTCATTCTAAGAAATAGATCAAACATATTAAAGAAATTAACACGTCAAATAACGGCAAAATTACACTACACAACCGTGTCAAAACTCTATCCAGGTGTTCAGATCATATTGTATGTGTGTCGATTAAAAGTAAAGGTTTATTCACGGGTCTTCAAACTATATGTAAGTTATATATATATATATATACACACACACAGTTTATGTATTTATGCTACCGCCCGAAAATCTACTTAAATAAGTAGTGAACGTACTAGCGGAATAGAATAGAAATGTCACTTTAAACGAATTTCTTTTTTTTAAATTTATCTTTACCAGCACAAGCACTCTTGAACATTTATATATATATATATACCTCGTCCACAGTAGGTTTATATGTATTATTTGTTGGCGGGATACCAGCAGGTATGCTAATGAGGTAGGAATAAGTATAGCGTTACCTTCCAAAAGTGTAGCAATACACTCCACAGGCGATTCTAAAATGGCAACTACAACCTGTTCCTTGTTGATGTTCTTGCGTGGCCTAGCGGTTCGATCTTCTGTTTCCGGATATCCGGTCTCGAACAGCATGTGCTGCAGGGTATTGTAGTAGTCGGCAATGTATTTGTCTTCTACCGGACTCTGCAGCAAAGCTTGAATGTGTTAGGTGTAACAATGTAACCCAATGTAACAAAGGAGTATGCGTGAGGGAAAGGGAAAATGCTAACGGTTAAAGGGGCAAATTAGTAAAATTAGGTAAAATTGAATTGGTAAGTCGAAAAATGGGTGAAATATATTCGGTGAGTTAAGAATAGTCCAACAAAATCAAAAAGAAGGAAACTAATTCATCGGAGTCTCAATGGTCAACCATGACTGGAAATTGCAAATTCGAACATTGTCCATCTAGCCCCGTATTAAGGACGGTAGAATATGCGGCGCTTTGGCGTCACGACTGCACATGCGCGGGAGCCATTTTGTTTTCAAAAATAGAACATGTCATGTCACGCGCAGTCTCATTTGCATATAAATGTATTGTGGTAGAGGGCATTAGTGACAGGATGTTCGGACAAAGGATATTGCACCAGTCTCCTTAATCCTTTAGCGATAGGATGAGTGTCATAGGTTAATCCCCCTTTTCAATCGACACTATTGAGAGACAGGATGTCTGAGTTCCTATTGTATAAACATTTTACATGAAATATAATTATTACATCTGTTATAAGTGGAAACAGAGTAATTTTACCAAATAAGAACAAAGCTGAACACATTTAGACTGTGAATCAAGAATCCCACGATAGTTTTTCGAATGTGCCCCTGATAACTGGCCATAGCCTCATGGTTGAAGACATTCAACATGTATCCAAGTCGAAAGTCTTATCACGATGTTTAATCCTTTTACAGTTTTCCCACTGTTTTGGATTCAGAAACTCTCAAACATTTCCAACAACCACTGACATTTCTAAAATTCCAGAAATCTAAACACATCTATGGTCACATATGAAGTATACTCTATCTTTAATAGAAGTCTATTCTTCATAACAACTTTAACGTAATTCGTTTAAAGCAAGCAGGCAAATATGATCTGTCGTTATTAAATACCGTTTACAGTCCCTAGGATGAATGATAATATGATTTACCTCTTTACCCCAAACAGACGGTGGTTTCAGATTGACTTCTGTATTCCAGCCGACATAAGAACCCCGAGCCTTGGAATAGACGCGGCCCAACTCTTCAAATGTCTTATTTGCGTTTCCTACCGGTTGATGTCTTTGTTCTTTTTGATTGTTTTCTGTTATAGGGTCTTTGTCAGATTTTGCTTTTAATCCGACTTGTATTGTCCTGCTATTGATGTTTCCCGTTGAGAGGGTCGGACTGCGTTTTAAGCGTAAACGCGATTTAGGATGGAGCGGGAAGTTGCGGATAGTCTTGGCAATGGTTGGGTTGAAACATCTATGAATGAACTTTCTCAAATTCTTGGATATCTGGATAAAATACAGAATATTTCCAGTAATCTTTCACATAACACGTGTGTTTTAACTATCTTTATATTTCCATGATGATATTAATATTTGATATGTATTAGCAAATATCCTGCTAATATACCTTTATTTTGTTATGACATTATCGTATGCTCTTTCCACGGTGTCTTGTATTATATATTGGCATTAATGCCGTAGAATGTTTAATTTCGCATCACCGGGTGTACCCAGGTATTTAGTGAAATAACTAATATAAAACTTACCATTCCGTAAAACGTTGTGCGACCATTATAACGCTAAATTTAATGCACAATACCTGTCCTATAAATAAACCATTTCGCCCTGCGCTTTACCTGTTTTATGCTTAACACCGCGTTCAAAGGATACCGCGTAATAGTGCATCAGTTTACACATCAGGTATCAGAACTATTTATTTAGCTCAGTTTTTAAAGATTTTGATTGGACTGCATAATTGCCGAAGTTGTAAGACGTCCGTATACTTCGTCAACTGGTTGTAAGACTTCCGTATACTTCGTCAACTGGTTGTAAGACTTCCGTATACTTCGTCAACTGGTTGTAAGACTTCCGTATAATTTGTCAACTGCTTGTAGTGGAGTGCGTGGTCCAGTAGAGTGCGTGGTCCAGTGGTAGATCGCCGAACTTCCGATCGAGAGGTCGTGGGTTCGATCCTCGCCGTGGCCACGTTATTTATCCTTGAACAAGATAATTAATCCACATTGCTTAGTTCTGGTTCTACCCAGGAAGTCATCGAGAGTGATTAATCTAAGTTGCAATAACTTGTTTCGCAATCGATGTAAAATAAATATGTTTAAACTAACTGCTTGTAAGACTTCCGTATACTTCGTCAACTCGTTGTAAGACGTCCGTATACTTCGTCAACTGGTTGTAAGCCGTCCTTATACTTCGTCAAGTCGTTGTAAGACATCCGTATACTTCGTCAACTGGTTGTAAGACTTCCATATAATTCGTCAAGTGGTTTAAAAACTTCCGTATACTTCGTCAACTGGTTGTAAGACGTCCGTATACTTCCTTCATCGACTGGTTGTAAGACGTCCGTATACTTCGTCAACTGGTTGTAAGACGTCCGTATACTTCGTCAACTGGTTGTAAGACTTCCATATAATTCGTTAAGTGGTTTTAAAACTTCCGTATACTTCGTCAACTGGTTGTAAGACGTCCGTATACTTCCTTCGTCAACTGGTTGTAAGACGTCCGTATACTTCGTCAACTGGTTGTAAGACGTCCGTATACTTCGTCAACCGGTTGTAAGTCGTCCGTATACTTCGTCAACTGGTTGTAAGGCTTCCATATAATTCGTCAAGTGGTTTTAAGACTTCCGTATACTTCGTGACTGGTTGTAAGACGTCCGTATACTTCGTCAACTGGTTTTAAGGCGTCCGTACACTTCATCAACTGGTTGTAAGACGTCCGTATACTTCGTCAACTGGTTGTAAGGCGTCCGTATACTTTGTCAGCTGGTTGTAAGACTTCCGTATACTTCGTCAAGTGGTTTTAAGACTTCCGTATACTTCGTCAATTGGTTGTAAGACGTCCGCATACTTCGTCAACTGGTTGTAAGACGTCTATATACTTCGTCAACTGGTTGTAAGACGTCCGTATACTTCGTCAACCGGTTGTAAGACGTCCGTATACTTCGTCAACTGGTTGTAAGACTTCCATATAATTCGTCAAGTGGTTTTAAAACTTCCGTATACTTCGTCAACTGGTTGTAAGACGTCCGTATACTTCCTTCGTCAACTGGTTGTAAGACGTCCGTATACTTCGTCAACTGGTTGTAAGACGTCCGTATACTTCGTCAACCGGTTGTAAGTCGTCCGTATACTTCGTCAACTGGTTGTAAGGCTTCCATATAATTCGTCAAGTGGTTTTAAGACTTCCGTATACTTCGTGACTGGTTGTAAGACGTCCGTATACTTCGTCAACTGGTTTTAAGGCGTCCGTACACTTCATCAACTGGTTGTAAGACTTCCGTATACTTCGTCAACTGGTTGTAAGATTTTCATATAATTCGTCAACTCGTTGTAAGGCGTCCGTATACTTCGTCAACTCGTTGTAAGACGTCCGTATACTTCGTCAACAGGTTGTAAGACTTCCGTATACTTCGTCAACAGGTTGTAAGACTTCCGTATACTTCGTCAACTGGTTGTAAGATTTTCATATAATTCGTCAACTCGTTGTAAGGCGTCCGTATACTTCGTCAACTCGTTGTAAGCCGTCCGTATACGTCGTCAACTGGTTGTAGGACGTGCTTATACTTCGTCAACTGGTTGTAAGACTTCCGTATACTTCGTCAACTAGTTGTAAGACTTCCGTATAATTCGTCAACTCGTTGTAAGGCATCCGTATACTTCGTCAACTGGTTGTAAGACTTCCGTAAACTTCGTCAACTGGTTGTAAGGCGTCCGTATACTTCGTCAACTCATTGTAAGACGTCCTTATACTTCGTCAACTGGTCGTAAGACTTCCGTATACTTCGTCAACTGGTTGTAAGACTTCCGTATAATTCGTCAACTCGTTGTAAGGCATCCGTATACTTCGTCAACTGGTTGTAAGACTTCCGTAAACTTCGTCAACTGGTTGTAAGGCGTCCGTATACTTCGTCAACTCGTTGTAAGACGTACGTATACTTCGTCAGCTGGTTGTAAGACTTCCGTATACTTCGTCAACTGGTTGTAAAACTTCCGTATACTTCGTCAACTCGTTGTAAGACTTCCATATAATTCGTCAACTCGTTGAAAGACATCAGTATAGTTCGTCAACTAGTTGTAAGACGTCCGTATACTTCGTCAACTGGTTGTAAAACCTCCGTATACTTCGTCAACTCGTTGTAAGATGTCCGTATACTTCGTCAACTGGTTGTAAAACTTCCGTATACTTCGTCAACTGGTTGTAAGACGTCCGTATACTTCGTCAACAGGTTGTAAGACTTCCGTATACTTCGTCAACTGGTTGTAAGATTTTCATATAATTCGTCAACTCGTAGTAAGGCGTCCGTATACTTCGTCAAATCGTTGTAAGACGTGCTTATACTTGGTCAACTGGTTGTAAGACTTCCGTATACTTCGTCAACTGGTTGTTAGACTTCCGTATAATTCGTCAACTGGTTGTAAGGCATCCGTATACTTCGTCAACTGGTTGTAAGACTTCCGTATACTTCGTCAACTGGTTGTAAGACTTCCGTATACTTCGTCAACTGGTTGTAAGACTTCCGTATAATTCGTCAACTCGTTGTAAGACATCAGTATAATTAGTCAACTCGTTGTAAGACGTCCGTATTCTTCGTCAACTGGTTGTAAAATTTCCGTATACTTTGTCAACTGGTTGTAAGACGTCCATATTCTTCGTCAAGTGGTTTTAAGACTTCCGTATACTTCGTCAACTGGTTGTAAGACTTCCGTATACTTCGTCAACTGGTTGTAAGGCGTCCGTATACTTGTAAGACATCAGTATAATAAGTCATCTCGTTGTAAGACGTCCGTATACTTCGTCAACTGGTTGTAAAACTTCCGTATACTTCGTCAACTCGTTGTAAGACGTCCGTATACTTCGTCAAGTGGTTTTAAGACTTCAGTATACTTCGTCAACTGGTTGTAAGACTTCCGTATACTTCGTCAACTGATTGTAAGACTTCCATATACTTCGTCATCTGGTTGTAAGGCGTCCGTATACTTCGTCAACTCGTTGTAAGACTTCCATATACTTCGCCAACTGGTTGTAAGCCGTCCGTAAACTTCGTCAACTCGTTGTAAGACTTCCGTATACTTCGTCAACTGGTTGGAAGACTTCCGTATAATTCGTCAACTCGTTGTAAGACGTCCGTATACTTCGTCAACTCGTTGTAAGACGTCCGTATACTTCGTCAACTGGTTGTAAAACTTCCGTATACTTCGTCAACTGGTTGTAAGACGTTCGTATACTTCGTCAAGTGGTTTTAAGACTTCCGTATACTTTGTCAACTGATTGTAAGACTTCCGTATACTTTGTCAATTCGTTGTAAGACGTCCGTATACTTCGTCAGCTGGTTGTAAGACGTCCGTATACTTCGTCAACTGGTTGTAAGGCTTCCGTATAATTCGTCAACTGATTGTAAGGCGTCCATATACTTCGTCAACTGGTTATAAGACGTCCATATACTACGTCAACTGGTTGTAAGGCGTCCGTATACTTCGTCAACTGAACTGGTTGTAAGCCGTCCGTATACTTCGTCAACTGGTTGTAAGACGACCGTATACTTCGTCAACTGATTGTAAGGTGTCCGTATACTTCGTCAATTGGTTGTAAACCATCCGTATACTTAGTCAACTGGTTGTAAAACGTCCGTATTACTTCGTCAACAGCTTCATTTTACATTTGCATACGCTTAGTCTGTCTTTAATACTTTAGTCTGGGCCGCTACGTAATGTTTTTTGAACGTTAAACATGTTTTATGGCAGGAACTAATCAGGGTACTAACATGCATACTGGTGGTAGGAACCATTCAGATTCAGAGTACTAACATCCATATTGGTAGGAACCAATCAGATTCAGGGTACTAACATGCATACTGGTGGTAGGAACCATTCAGATTCAGAGTACTAACATGCATATTGGTAGGAACCAATCAGATTCAGGGTAATAACATGCATACTGGTGATAGGAACCAATCAGATTCAGAGTACTAACATCCATATTGGTAGGAACCAATCAGATTCAGGGTACTAACATGCATACTGGTGGTAGGAACCAATCAGATGCAGAGTACTAACATGCATACTGGTAGGAATCAATCAGATTCAGAGTACTAACATGCATACTGGTGGTAGGAACCATTCAGATTCAGAGTACTAACATCCATATTGGTAGGAACCAATCAGATTCAGAGTACTAACATGCATACTGGTGGTAGGAACCATTCAGATTCAGAGTACTAACAAACATATTGGTGGTAGGAACTAATCAGATTCAGAGTACTAACATGCATACTGGTGGTAGGAACCATTCAGGTTCAGAGTACTAACATGCATATTAGTAGGAACCAAGCAGATTCAGAGTACTAACATGCATACTGGTGGTAGGAACCATTCAGATTCAGAGTACTCACATGCATATTGGTGGTAGGAACCAATCAGATTCAGAGTACTAACATGCATATTGGTAGGAACCAGTCAGATTCAGGCTACTAACATGCATACTGGTGATAGGAACCATTCAGATTCAGAGTACTCACATGCATACTGGTAGGAACCAATCAGATTCAGGGTACTAACATGCATACTGGTGGTAGGAACCATTCAGATTCAGAGTACTAACATGTATATTGGCAGGAACCAATCCGATTCAGAGTACTAACATGCATACTGGTGGTAGGAACCATTTAGATTCAGAGTACTAACATCCATATTGGTAGGAACTAATCAGATTCAGAGTACTAACATGCATACTGGTGGCAGGAACCAATCAGATTCAGAGTACTAACATGCATACTGGTAGGAACCATTCAGATTCAGAGTATTCACATGCATACTGGTAGGAACCAATCAGATTCAGAGTACTAACATGCATACTGATAGGAACTAATCAGATTCAGAGTACTAACATGTATACTGGTAGGAACCATTCAGATTCAGGTTTCTCACATGCATACTGGTAGGAACTAATCAGATTTAGAGTACTAACATGTATACTGGTAGGAACTAATCAGATTCAGAGTACTAACATGCATACTGGTAGGAACCATTCAGATTCAGAGTACTCACATGCATACTGGTAGGAACCAATCAGATTCAGAGTACTCAGATGCATACTGGTAGGAACTAATTAGATTCAGGTTTCTCACATGCATACTGGTAGGAACTAATCAGATTCAGAGTACTAACATGCATACTGGTAGGAACCAATCAGATTCAGAGTACTCACATGCATACTGGTAGGAACTAATCAAATTCAGGTTTTTCACATGCATACTGGTAGGAACCAATCAGATTCAGAGTACTAACATGTATACTGGTAGGAACCAATCAGATTCAGGGTACTAACATGCATACTGGTGGTAGGAACCATTCAGATTCAGAGTACTAATATGCATACTGGTAGGATCTAATCAGATTCAGAGTACTAACATGTATACTGGTATGAACCAATCAGATTCAGAGTACTAACATGCATACTGGTAGGAACTAATCAGATTCAGGTTTCTGACAGGCATACTGGTAGGAACTAATCAGATTCAGAGTCCCAACATGCATACCTTTATGAACCAATCAGATGCAGGGTACTAACATGTATACTGGTAGGAACCATTTAGATTCAGAGTACTCACATGTATACTGGTAGGAACCAATCAGATTCAGAGTTCTAACATGCATACTGGTAGGAACTAATCAGATTCAGAGTCCCAACATGCATACCTTTATGAACCAATCAGATGCAGGGTACTCACATGCATACTGGTAGGATCTAATCAGATTCAGAGTACTAACATGTATACTGGTATGAACCAATCAGATTCAGTGTACTAACATGCATACTGGTAAGAACTAATCAGATTCAGGTTTCTCACATGCATACTGGCAGGAACTAATCAGATTCAGAGTACTAACATGTATACTGGTATGAACCAATCAGATTCAGAGTACTAACATGCATACTGGTAGGAACTAATCAGATTCAGGTTTCTGACAGGCATACTGGTAGGAACTAATCAGATTCAGAGTCCCAACATGCATACCTTTATGAACCAATCAGATGCAGGGTACTCACATGTATACTGGTAGGAACTAATCAGATTCAGAGTACTAACATGTATACTGGTAGGAACTAATCAGATTCAGAATCCCAACATGCATACCTTTATGAACCAATCAGATGCAGGGTACTCACATGCATACCTTTATAAACCAATCAGATTCAGAGTCCCAACATGCATACCTTTATGAACCAATCAGATGCAGGTTACTCACATGCATACTCGTAGGAACTAATCAGTTTCAGGCTACGAACGTGCACTCATGCATAATGGTAGGAACCAGTCATATTTAGGGTACTCACATGCATACTTTTATGAACCAATCAGATACAGGGTACTCACATGCATACCTTTATGAACCAATCAGATGCAGGGTACTCACATGCATACTTTTATGAACCAATCAGATGCAGGGTACTCACATGCATACCTTTATGAACCAATCAGATGAAGGGTACTCACATGCATACTTTTATGAACCAGTCAGATGCAGGGTAATCACATGCATACTGACAGAACCAGTCAGCTTTATTCCATAGTGGCTTCGTAAAACCGTTTTGAAATAGTGAAACATAATTTGATTCTAAAGAAATGATGCCTATGTGGAGTTCGTAGACCGTGGACTACTACCCAAATGTTGGCATATTGATACTAGTCTAGCTGGCAAATTCTGCATTTTCGGAAAGGTCAATGTCTTACGGTTCTTTTAAGCCATGTTTTTAGTTCGGTAGCTTAAGTAGGGTAAAACTATTGTTTTTAAAGGGAGGTAACTTTTAAGAGTAGGGTAAAACTATTGTTTTTAGAGGGAGGTAACTTTTAAGATTTTTTTCTAAATTGGTAAAAAAATTTGGATGTATATCATGGATTACCTCCACAATTTGCTTTTTTGTGTATGTGATTGCATTCAAAATGCACGTCAAGTAAACACAGTTCAAACATTGAAAACGTATAAAAGCATAGGAAATCAAACGTTTAACCATTTCAGTCATTAAACGCACATTATATTTGAAGAAGATAAAGATAACCAAAGAATTTAGAATACATATATCCTTTCATTTAAGCAAATAGCATGTGAATATAGTTTTTTTTAGACTATATATATACCACACAATACGAAAGAATACAATCGTGTGACCTGTCTGTAATAAAGGTGTTGCTATAAAGGGAGATAATAAAATCCGCTTTAATTTTTAATTAAAATGCTTGAGCTAATATTAAACCATATTTCACAGTTACAATTCAAAGTCCGTCCGTCCGTCCGTTCATCCGTGACGCTTTAACCTGCAACCTGACCTCGGCCATAACTTGAAAAGTACTTAACCTATGTTCATGAAACTTCACGGCCCCTTTTCATAAAAGTATAACCTGCAGCGTGACCTAGCTCATAACATAAAATAAGCACACCGCAGGCGACAAAAGTGTTCCGTAGAACACTCATCCTGTTAGTTATTTTACATACACAAACGTATATTATTTTCTGGGCTGAGTTTTCTTTAAAACTACTTTTATTTCTGAATTGCTTTTTTCTCAACCCAAAATCGAAATATCACTTCCCTTGGTTCTGTTAATTAATTGACATACACACACACCTAATATTCTTTATTGGGTCTGTTTGGTGCTTTATTTGTGGACTTCTCCAAGCGAAATAGAAAAATGTAGATTTTTATTAGACCTAATAACACACACACACGCATACACGCACACACGCACGCTCGCGCACGCACGCAAACACGCACGCACGCACGCACCCACACACCCACACCCACCCACATACTGCGCGCGCGCACACACACACACACGCACACACTAATATTCTTTATTGGGTCTGTGGGCTATATCCTTTAATGTTCCAGTTGTGAATACATCTGAACATCGAACAACACTTGTATGTCAACACCACGTTATAGGAGTTTAGTTAACGCTTTAATTTTGCCTATTATACTATTAATTTCGGAGGTCGGACATACCATATTAAAAAACACACTGAAAGTACAGCACTATTTAATTTACCGTTGTAAGCGAATTGAGTTAAATCTAAATACTAAATAAGCGATTCCTCATTGAGGAAAACAAATATATATCCAAACATATAAATTCGTGACTCGTGAGTACAGTAACGTAAGCGCGGCAAGCACTGTTGAATACTATATAAATGCATTCAACCGAACATGGACGCCGACAATGCAATATGCAATATAGATTCTCTTATTTTTCAAATCTCAAATTAATAAAAGAAAACACGACAATATACAAGAGTATCATAATTGCCTAATATATGCTAGTGTGAGTCTACTAGTGTGGCATAACCTATTGAATAA
Source organism: Cyrtodaria siliqua (assembly GCA_037043455.1). Classification (NCBI taxonomy): domain Eukaryota; kingdom Metazoa; phylum Mollusca; class Bivalvia; order Adapedonta; family Hiatellidae; genus Cyrtodaria; species Cyrtodaria siliqua. The sequence continues at coordinate 25,245 of JAWPHD010005355.1, read as the reverse complement.
AGTGACAGGTTAAAACTAATAAATTGGTAGCCGGTGATATTATATTGATTTGAATATTTTAAAATGTCATATTACCCTGTGAACAGAGATTACAATCTGAGATTGTTAAGCCATATACCCACCTCCTGCATGTAATGATGAGGTATGCCTATGCCAAGAAAACATATACCTGACGTATGTGAGATGTATGTGTAAATTATAACGATTTAAAGGCTGTATTGATCAGTAGAGATATCAAAAGTGCAATATAAGATGGATTCCTTACTCTTTAATTTACACATATTTAAATAAAAATGAACATTTTGTAAAATTAAACTCTCTCTCTCTCTCTCTCTCGCTCTCGCTCTCCCTGCACACAATTATTTTATTACGAGAGCAAGGTTTTTCCTATGTTGGCTGATCGTCCATTCGTTATTTCGTCACGAACTAATCATACCGAGCATCTAGCACGGGACTTCTAAATGAACAGCATGATAATCACGTGACCACTCCAGAACTGTGCAATGTTTGCACACTCCTCAACCAATGCTTGCTGAAGCTGGTTGACGTTCACGGGCTGATTACGGTGACTGCAGGAACCCATAGGTAGCTCGGTCGAAAAGGTACCCCCCGATCTAAACGGTAGCCGATTTTAAAATGTAGCCGATTTTAAAATGTTTTAGGTAATATTGGTCCCCCTTGTAGCCCAAAAGGTAGTCTCTATCAAATTTGTTATAAAATAACATATTTCTTTAATTTTGTCTATGTGATATTTTCTATACAAGCGTTCGACAAACTTGCCTTTACGTCCACCTGTTTGTCTTTCTTTCCGGGTAGGTATGCTCACCATTACACCACCACACCATCCGATATTTGAATGACAATTATGACTTTATAATATATAAAAGATCCGTGGTTAAATTCCCGGCTTCAACACGCCGATGTTTGAAATGACAATTATTTTGAATATTGGATTAAATTTAAGATACTAGAAAAAAGAAATATTAAGAACAAATATTGTCGAGTTCCCTTATTTCTGACATGAAGACAAAATGAAAACTTCTTAGATATTATCAAACGTGTTATGAACAATTAGTTTCTAGGTTCCTTCACACGAAAGACTCCACCAGCCCACAGCTGTGCATGCGACCATATATTTTACTGTGTGTTTAGGATATTCCGTAACAGCGTATTTCTTAATTAAATGCATACCGCTTGAAGCGTGGTCAACCGGAACAGATGCTGGAATGTTGAAAAGAGGAAATACCTCGGTTAAACGAGTATTAGATTATGTTGGGACAGAAAACTCGGAGAGAGAGATGAGATGAAGACTGAATTTTCCCTTCAGACATTCCTCCACCATCAGACATTCCTCCACCATCAGACATTCCTCCACCATCAGTCATTCCTCCACCATCAGTCATTCCTCCACCATCAGACATTCCTCCACCATCATACATTCCTCCACCATCATACATTCACCATCAGACATTCCTCCACCATCAGTCATTCCTCCACCATCAGACATTCCTCCACCATCAGACATTCCTCCACCATCAGTCATTCCTCCACCATCATACATTCCTCCACCATCATACATTCACCATCAGTCAGTCATTCCTCCACCATCATACATTCCTCCACCATCAGACATTCACCATCAGTCAGTCATTCCTCCACCATCAGACATTCCTCCACCATCAGTCATTCCTCCACCATCAGACATTCCTCCACCATCATACATTCCTCCACCACCAGTCATTCCTCCACCATCAGTCAGTCCTCCACCATCAGACATTCCTCCACCATCAGACATTCCTCCACCATCAGACATTCATTCCTCCACCATCAGACATTCCTCCACCATCATACATTCCTCCACCATCAGTCATTCCTCCACCTTCAGTCATTCCTCCACCATCAGACATTCCTCCACCATCAGACATTCCTCCACCATCAGACATTCATTCCTCCACCATCAGACATTCCTCCACCATCAGACATTCCTCCACCATCAGTCATTCCTCCACCATCAGACATTCCTCCACCATCAGTCATTCCTCCACCATCAGTCATTCCTCCACCATCAGACATTCCTCCACCATCAGACATTCCTCCACCATCAGACATTCATTCCTCCACCATCAGACATTCCTCCACCATCACATCAGACATTCCTCCACCATCAGACATTCCTCCACCATCAGACATTCCTCCACCATCAGACATTCATTCCTCCACCATCAGACATTCCTCCACCATCAGACATTCCTCCACCATGGAGGCAAACCGTGGGCATCTCTGTAGCTCTAACGCGCGAAGCATTACGTCAAAAATGAAGGACCACTTGCTGGCAACACATCGGTCCTACTATTTTGTTTCCTTGTGCTTTTTTCTGCTGTATGTATTGGTCAATACAAAATGTCAAATACTTTTCTGATGAAGGCCTGTTTAATTAAATTTCATCAATGATACAAAAGTTATGAAACCAAATCACGTTAAACGCATTGGATGTTCCAAGAAATGTATGGTTAAGTTAGCGGCCTCTGGACAATGTATGGTTGAGTTAGCGGTCTCTGGATAATGTATGGTTGAGTTAACGGCCTCTGGACAATGTATGGTTGAGTTAGCGGCCTCTGGACAGTGTATGGTTGAGTTAGCGGCCTCTGGACAATGTATGGTTGAGTTAGCGGCCTCTGGACAGTGTATGGTTGAGAAGAGCGGCCTCTGGACAGTGTATGGTTGAGTTAACGGCCTCTGGACAATGTATGGTTGAGTTAGCGGCCTCTGGACAATGTATGGTTGTGTTAACGGCCTCTGGACAATGTATGGTTGTGTTAGCGGCCTCTGGACAATGTATGGTTGAGTTAACGGCCTCTGGACAATGTATGGTTGAGTTAGCGGCCTCTGGACAGTGTATGGTTGAGTTAGCGGCATCTGGACAGTGTATGGTTGAGAAGAGCGGCCTCTGGACAATGTATGGTTGTGTTAGCGGCCTCTGGACTGTGTATGGTTGAGTTAACGGCCTCTGGACAGTGTATGGTTGAGTTAGCGGCCTCTGGACAATGTATAGTTGAGTGACGAAAGGACAAATCGGCAACTATATACTCCCGCCCCCCCCACCCCCCCCCCCCCCCCCACCCCCACCCACCACCATCACGAACTTCGTTTCGGTGAGCATAATGTCATCACATATTTAAAAGCTGAAAACATAGGGACTTGGTCTGTATCATCCTGCACTCGGCTATTTCTGGCCTTCTTAAATACCAAGTTGTGAAGGTGCAGACGTAAAGTACAATCAAGTCACGGGTGTTACAACAATATTGAAAAAATAAATGTTGTCACGGAGACATAAACACGCCACGACCGTTTTTCCTTTCATTCTTCCCGTTTTTAGCATCAGTTCTTCCTACCAAGCATTTTTAATCAATGTGGGCGACCTCGCTTCTTTCTGTTCAAATACCTTGACATATGCCTTACATATTGATTACAATTCACCATTGTGAAGTACTAGAAGTACACATCAGCACAGAAATACAATTGTTCACATGTAAGGGATACGTGTGCGTTAGCGTGTGCATAACAACACATATGAACTGTTCACTGTTACCATGTGTAATTATAAGATTGCTTTATCAAAGTCAAAAATGTAAAGGAACTGTTGCTAACTTACCATTAGCAATAATGAAAACCATAATAATGAAAAATTAAAAAAGAAAAAAAAATCAGCAGGCTTGACCCCTTCCTTCCCCGACACTAACGCGACGCCTCAATTAACTTCGCTACAGAGGATAGTGAATGTTTCGTTGCTTATATACATATACTAATAATGACTACATGCTACATTTCAGTGGACTGGTTTACGAAAATGTCATTTCAGCAAGTGAAATGGTAACCTTTCAACATCACAAAATATGTGTTTATACCATTCAAGTTTTTCAGACCAGTTCACTAGGAATTGAAGTTGTAATGCATGCTTATCGTCGACTATATGATTCACAGTCTGTTAACCACAGACAAACACAGAAACTTTATAAGGATCAGCTGCATTAGTAATAAAATAGTACCAAACACTATTGTTTTTACGATATTAACTATTGTTTTATTCTAGGTAAGAGGAATCACTAGATGTATGTGAGTATCAAGCTATCCAGCTTGCTTCCGGAACGTCGGTGGTTCTACTCAGGTGCGCGCCCGTGCACGAAAAAATGCCGGGTTTGCACCTGGGGTCTTCCTCCACCAATAAAAAGCTGGAATGTCGCCAAATGGCCTTAGCTGTTGGTGCAACTATAAATCCAGTTTAATGAATTCATATAAGATTTGGTTGAATTCCGACAAGCGGTTTCTGAGAAAAAGTCGCCAGAAGCAAAAGATAACGACGACGACGGACGACGGACAGACAACGGACGGACGAAGAGTGATTCCAAAACATCACATTGAGCCTTCGGCTCAGGTGATCAAAAACACTGACAGATGACAACGATTTTTGAATTTTGAAGTCCCGATGGGTTTCTTGCATTTGAGATTTACTAAAACATGGCAGAGAAGTAATTGATAATAGAGTATATTGTGCTATAAATACAAAAACTATTAATTGTTAACACGGGTCTTTTAAGCAAATCCATCTATACATAGTTGTTTTAACATATATACAAGTGCACATAAAATGCAAAACGGTTATAATTTTTACTACATTATTATACACTCTTCATAGGCCTTTGACACAAAACTAATAATCTCAATTTTCTTGTGCAAATGTGTTTCTAACAGTTACCTATAGAAATTCTCTCCCCAGACCCCCAACACACAAATACAATGGGCTCAAAATGTGTCTTTAAGTGATCGAGTTGTTGCGAATGATCTGTCAAGAGCTTCTCACAGATGCGTTATCTGATTCTACGCTGCCAGTCGTCAATTACATTAATTACCATAATATTTAACGAAAAAGTGCCACGTGCCGTTTGACTCCCCCCTTCCCTCCTCCTTGAGTCGGCAACGATTCCACAAAGGGAAATCAACAAACAAATTGGCTCTATACTGATCTCTGACATTTTCTTGATAGTGACCTGCTTTAAAAGACATGTATTAAGAATCTATTCTGAAATATGAAATTCCTTTTACACGGTTTCCTTTATAAACACCATTATTATATATATATATTTTTTATTATCTAGATGTTGCCCATTTAAAAAAAAGCTTACACGTTTTCTTTACTGAAATCACTAATTATATTTGTATTATGTATCAACCCGTAACATATGCATGA